>JASGCC010000277.1:0-306394 GCA_030067915.1 Hydractinia echinata
CTTGAAACGACACTCTGCAAAGCATCCGTCACAAGAAGGTGAGGTGCAAACCCCTTTTCAGTGCAATTTCCATGCAGCAAATGCCTTTGGAGACCGATGGCGCATTACCTTGTGCGAAGGTTTTATCGACTCGGTCGTGTTTATTAAATGCATCAAAGGAGTTTGGAGTGTGCCTGACACTACATTTTTATGTCCATTGGTACTAAATATTATAAAGTTGTTTAATTTTTTGGAAAACGTTGATTTTGAGCCTTTTCAATGGTGTAAACAGTGTCAAAATGCTCTTATTTGGCATTTTTTATGACGTTTTTTATATTTAAATGTTATGGGCACCATTATGGAACCAATATAAAGTTTTTCATTAGGTGTATTGATATTTATTTTTGGTTTCAGGCATTAGCTCTCCAAATATTATGTATTGGTTGTGCACAATTTCACGGGTAGTTGGTCCCGGTTAGGTGACCTTTCTCGTGAAATTAATATTTTTAGAGACAATTGTTGCCAAAAGTGTTGAGACACTTTTTGAAATTTGAATTATTTCCACACTTTCACCCCCGCAACCCCCAGACAATGTTGCAATCAGGTTTTTTGAAGACAGAAGTTTGCTGCTATGACTCTCCAACATTGTGTAAAGGGGGTAGGGGATAAAAAGAGTCGTAATTCTGTATTTATTGCTTTTTCTGCCACTAATGGTCAGTTTTTGCATTTGTCTCAACTACTTTTGGCAACGATTGTCTGAGTTTTTAAAAATTTAAATGGAGTTTACGGCCAATCCACTCTGCTATTGCCTATCAAATTTAGCGTGTAAGGTGCTGGGGAAAAGGGCTTTCTGCGCAATTTGTTTAATAAAAAAAATCCATAATGGCCACTTAGCTGTGTGAAATTAGCCGTTTTCGGTGGAAATTGGCGAGGTATGACTTGAAACCATTCTTTTTTAATATTTTGCATCTAAAAATGCTCCTTTATCTTCTATTTGTGCATATTAGCAACCTTTTAGATATTTATTGATATGTTAAGCTTGTTTACGGACTGTTTATTGCTGCGATACATGTTGACATATTAAACACAGCTGTACCTTGAAACATACTTGGCGTAAAAAAGTTTGCTAAAATGGTTTTTCATAAGCAGATGAATGGTTTTTAAAGTGCAAATGTTAAGGCGAACCAGCAAACAAACCTTATAAGAGCAGACTGTGATGGTAAAGTGCTATGGTAAGTGTATACAGTTTACCGCACAGTTTACCGTACAAATTAACTGGTGTACAACCTACAATGCAGAATATATAATTAAAAAAAGGTGCTTTGACATGCTTTCTAATACAGGGAATGGAACCAATACAAAATAACTTCTTAAACTGCTCAGTATAGGAAAATGTCAACAGTTTACCATTTTAACTGCTTATAAGAAGTAATACTTATATTCTCTATTAATAAAAAAAACGGTAAACTGTGCGGATTTTTCACATAAAAAGGCATTACCGTGCTAATTTTAATTGTGAAATGTTGCTAACTATCCGTTAAAAGGTGACATAGTGTTTTACAGGAAATATTACCAGTAAAATAGTTTTTATGCATGGATACGTAGCGGTAAACTGTACGGTAAACTGTAACAGTTTACCATCAGCACTTTACCATATTAGAATAATTTTAAAACGGAATGTTTTTTTAGACCCAGTTATTGGTAATGACAATGGCCCTTGAAACGACACTCTGCAAAGCATCCGTCACAAGAAGGTGAGGTGCTAACCCCTTTTCAGTGCAATTTCCATGCAGCAAATGCCTTTGGAGACCGATGGCGCATTACCTTGTGCGAAGGTTTTATCGACTCGGTCGTGTTTATTAAATGCATCAATGGAGTTTGGAGTGTGCCTGACACTACATTTTTATGTTCCATTGGTACTAAATATTATAAAGTTGTTTAATTTTTTGGAAAACGTTGATTTTGAGCCTTTTGAATGGTGTAAACAGTGTCAAAATGCTCTTATTTGGCATTTTTTATGACGTTTTTTATATTTAAATGTTATGGGCACCATTATGGAACCAATATAAAGTTTTTCATTAGGTGTATTGATATTTATTTTTGGTTTCAGGCATTAGCTCTCCAAATATTATGTATTGGTTGTGCACAATTTCACTTGGCAACGATTGTCTGAGTTTTTGAAAATTTAAATGGAGTTTACGGCCAATCCACTCTGTTATTGCCTATCAAATTTAGCGTGTAAGGTGCTGGGGAAAAGGGCTTTCTGCGCAATTTGTTTAATAAACAAAATCCATAATGGCCACTTAGCTTTGTGAAATTAGCCGTTTTCGGTGGAAATTGGCAAAGTATGACTTGAAACCATTCTTTTTTAATATTGTGCATCTAAAAATGCTCTTTTATCTTCATATGAGGGACCACGGGATCATCCTCGCTTGATGATGCATGTAAAAACATGCCTACTTAGTTGGCTAGCAAATTGTGATAGTCAACCCATTGTCGACCAGAACCTTCTCGCTCTACAAAAATACATTGCTAGTTATGCTTGCAAAGGTGCTGCTTCAACGGAAGATTTAGTACATGTTTATCGCCATCTCATTGAAAACACTGATGATGGAAGCACTTTTAAAAATTTAGCTCAACGACTACTTCAAAAAATTGCGGGTTTAGTAGATGTTCCAGGTGCTGCGGCGGATTTTATTAATACTGGTGGTGGTCTGACTAGATGTACCAGGAATTTTCGATACATTGGTATCAGTGGTTTCCGAGCCTTGGATACGTCTGGTGAAGATGGAACTGTTACAAAAAGTAGCGCATTAGACAAATACTTAAGTGATAAGCGGAGAGAAACTGAGCCAGAAATATCATTATGGAACTGGAGCAAAAAATGTAATTGTACCTGCAAAGTAGATCACGTCCCAGTTTTTAATGGAATATCTACAAAACCTGCCTGGCCTGTTACTGAGGACTATGCAAAAGCTATGCTCATTATATTTTCTGTTGGAACGTGGCACAATACCGAAGATTTGAAGGGAAAACATGAGTCATTTGCTGCTGTTTTGGCTTCTCTTGTTCAAACCGAAGAATGCCCATCAATATTAATTGATTCATTGAAAGAGGCTAAACAATCATTCGATAAAAAGAGCGAGAGAACACACAGTCACACTCGTGCAATCAATATTGAAACCAATACTCAGTCTTCGGATCAATCATCGCAATATACAGATGCAAGTTCCCAATGTTCCCAAAATTCTGCCATTGCACAAATGAACATTGGTAGAGTAATAATGAGAGATATTGCTAAGCACCATGTTGCTGATATCAATGAGCCGAATGTACAACAGGTTATTCCCGATGGTGGGGCTACATTTGATTGGAGTAATTATGCAATTCAAAGTTTTGGTAGTCAATGGCCTATTAATGCTGACACATGGTTACAATCTATATCTGAAGAAGCAGAAAAAAATGAATTGCAGCATGCTGAAGACTGTACTTTACCCCAAATAAACATCTTAAATGCTAATGAATTACAAAGAACAGTCATTGGTATAAATCTTCAGCATTTTTTACAAGTAGCAAAAGGAACTTTGCCAACAGGTACCCAGCCAATACGTTTATTAATACAAGGAACAGCCGGTGTTGGGAAAACATTCATCATTACTGCGCTCACTAGAATCGTTCGTCGTATTTTTAAGCGTAATTCTGCTGTTATGAACTTGGCCCCAACTGGTGCAGCATCAGTTCTTATACCTAATGGTCGCACTATACACTCAATGACTCCACCACCACACAAACTAAAAAAAGATAAGAATTTAAATTCCGTCCAGCTTTCTGACTATCCGTTGGGTGATGTAGCTCTAAGAAAGCTAAGAAAATATACAGGCATGCATGAAAACAATGAACTGAAATTAATTCAACTTAATATTGATGAACGTAGCATGCAGTCGAAGCTTCTAGTGGCTTGGTGCAGCCAAAGATTATGTGAGGCAACAGGAGACTTTGATAATTTTTATGGAGGTATCGTACATACTAAAAAGGGTAACACCCTAGAAGAAGCTAGAACAACCTGGAACGATCTAGAACAACCTAGAACAACCTGAGAACAAGCTAGAACAAGCTAGAACAACCTAAGAACAACCTAGGACAATCTAAGAAATATAACAACCAAAAATATAAGACTATCTCTGTATCGATTCTGTCAATAAATCTGGGTTTCTAACAAGAATATTTCGGCCATGTTTCCCGCTCGCCAGGTTATGGGGGATTCCCTTAGTTTAGTACAACAACAGCATTAACCGTCCCGGTATTTTACCCCCTAAAGTCCAATATCAGCATTTAGCTAGAACAATAGCTAGTTATTGCATTTCTTTATTATATTGAATTTTACCATTTTATGTGAACCCCCAGTCTTACGACGATACAGTTCGCTGCATCAAGGAAATCGACTTCTTTCTGTCTCGCCCACATTCGAAATGTTTGAAATGAATGGAAAGAAGGAAAATATTATATTTTTTTCTTCATTCAAACCAGTTTTCAGAACACAGAGCGTTTACGCTATTCCGCACAGAATTCCCATTTCATTCGCTGCCGGTTCTCTGGTTGTTCTCTTCGTTTACTATCAGCTCTCTGATTGTTTCTGTGAAACTGGTGTTATACCTGGTTTTGTCTTTGGTAAAAAAAACTTTAAAAACGCTTTGTCGTTTAAAAAAAAACAATGAATGGAAACCAGGTCACCCATTTTGTAGCGAGATGTCGGAAACACACATTTTTTGTGCTTTTTTAATCGCGGATTTTTTTGATTTGTTTGTTGTTCTAGTAGAAGACACTTTGATAAAGGATACATTTGGCAGAATTTTCGCGAGTCTTTTAATTTCGTTAAAGCTTTTCGTAATTTTAAGAATTTTAGATTGTTAAATGAGTACAGTTTTTTTAAACAAGATAGGGAGCAAAAGGCATACAAAATGTTTTTTAAAAAGAAGGATTTTTTCGCGGTTTTTATTTTTGCAAAAATGCTAAAAAATCGCAAAAATCGCGAAAAACTTTTGCCTTTATTACAAAGTCTGTCACTGTATTAATTTTTCAGGCATTACCTAAAAAAACTTCAGTCGTTGTCTTTTACATCTGGTGCCACATAGCCTCACCTGCCTTACAATAGTTTTTCGAAAAATCGCATTTTTGGTAGGCATCAAACAAACGGGGGTGGGTGGAGACGTGGTCTATGCACATCCATTAATAAGGACTACATCAATCGTTGCACGTATCATCAACCAAAAGCAAATCTCTGGCCACGTTGCTATTACGACTATTCCTCGTCATTAGTGACCCTGTCATTCCAGGCTATTAATCGCTGCCTTCTGGCTCCTCGAAACTTAGGAGATCGTTTAAATTTTTTGTCGAAGAGCATGTACAGGAGCCAAACTTTAAAGGTAGATAATTAACTTTCTTGTCTACCTCGACGGTCCAACTGACGTATCTTTCGTTATTCATTCAGCAGATGTTACAATCACGGCGCTTCTTAGGCTTGAATTTTTTTTTGTACACGCGTATAACCTCAAATCGCTCACAAAACACGCAAAGGGGATTACCCGAATTTAACTCTATCAGCATGATCTTTTAGCATGTTTTCAGATAGGTCTCGCTTGTCCTTAGTTTATTCCAGTTTGTTCCAGGTTGTTCTTAGGTTGTTCTAGCTTGTTCTAGGTTGTTCCAGGTTGTTCTTAGGTTGTTCTAGCTTGTTCTAGGTTGTTCTTAGGTTGTTCCAGATTGTTCCCAGATTGTTCCAGGTTGTTCTAGCTTGTTCTAGGGTGTTACCCTTTTTAGTATGTACGATGGAGGTGTACCAACTGTCAAATTTCTTTGGGGACCTTCGTCAACTGGACCAATTCGTGCTTTTGATTTACATCAGCCGCCGAAACATGATAATTCCACAATCAACTTTGCTGGTTAATGCAATCTGTCGTTATTTCAAGATGTTATTGTTCTTACAGAAACAATGCACCAAGGACGCAGATCAGTTAGCCCTTCTACAGCGGCTATTTAGCATACGCAATGGATCGATTACTCAACAAGACTGGCAAGATATAAATAGTCGTTATGAAAATGCTTTGCCTCAACCCGAAAAATGTAATTTTTTGCATGATCGCGTCCTTACATTAATGGAAACATGGAATGAAGTTAATGAAGAAAACCATAATAAATTAGCTAACCTTGGTGTGCCAGTTGCTGTTATTCCATCAAGAGGACGTGGTAAACATCACTCTTTTAACTGATAAGCAACTGGGTCAAATACCACTAAGATCTTTAATGGCAGTTGGTGCAACTGTAATCCTTACCAAGAACCAAAAGGGTCTTACAGGCCTTGGTCTAAATAATGGTGCCATGGGAAAGTAATTGCAATCCTCTATTCACCAAATATGTCACCACCTAAATTTCCGATAGCTGTTGTAGTCGATTTCCCAAATTATAAAGGCCCGTCATGGATTCGAGGACATCCGACATGGATACCAATTACTGCTGTTGAAGGTCGATGTGAGTCTGATTGTTGCAGCAGGAATGGCCTGCCGTTAATGCCCGGATATGCAATAACTATTGCCAAAAGTTAGGGTATGTCAATTGGAGATGGTAAAACTGCCACCCATATGCGTATCAAGTTACAACAATCCATTCAGATGGAAAAAAACAACTTTGGTACAGCTTACACTGCATTCTCAAGATGCGAAAAAGAAAGGAATTGGGCACTTGTCGAACCAATTACACAAGAACGACTGCTGTATATTAATACACATCCGCGTATGAAAGCTAGACAAGAGGAAGAAAAACGACTAAAAGCATTATCTAATGAAACTGTCAAAAAATTCAATATTACTATGGAAAAATATATTAACTTGTTGAAAAAACTTGACGAGTATTGTGATGATGATATTAGAGACGCAGTTTGTCCTTTACCATCTGTAGATTGCTTATGTATAATATGCAGATCTCAATCATCATGATAATCACAACCAAGCGAAAAATTTTAGATGCCCCTTTCGGTTGAATCGTATAATGAATCGTATAAAAAAGTTCCCACGTGCTTCATGATAATCGATCAAACGGTTTCATCTTCGATTTGATGAAACATTTCCTGGACGTGCGTACAATATATATAGCTACAATCGTCCACAAAAATATGGCTCTCCATTCCCCTCATGTTTAACACTGACCTTTGTGGCTCAGCAAGGTAACGATTACACGTGACATACCTTTATGAACGTACTATCTGCAAAATATCTAGCTAGCTAGCTATGTTCTTTTTTTGCTGACTTTCTAAACTTTTTAGTTCTTGGTTTTTGGAATAAAAGTGCCAGCAGAGACAAGAAATTTTGTGGATGATTGTAGCTAGAACAAGCTATGTGATGGGACATTCCTACAGAGTAGAATTATCTCACTCACTGTGTAGTATATGTATAGCTAGAAAATCTGTCCAAAAGAATTTTTCTATGCTGCTATTATGTAGCTGATTTTATGCTAGCAAAAATAGCTAATTTTATGTTAGCTACATTGGTAGTTTTATCCCAGTTAAGTAGTTAATTTTATGCTAGCTTTGTAGCTAGTGTATTATACCTGGCCTGTTACTGAGGACTATAATATGTCACTATTGTTAACACATGTTATGGCACAGATGCTTGTAATGTGTACGCCAAATATTTGACTGCACATGATATAGTATCACGGCCTGTAATGTGTTAATGTTGTTAACACATGTTATGGCACATATGCTTGTAATGTGTATGCCATGTACTTGACGGCACATGATATGACATCACTGCCTGTAATGTGTTTCTAGAAACATATCATCCATAATGTATCACAAATCATTAAAAGTAAAGACAAAGGAAAGATAAGGAAAAGTTAAAGAAGTTATTCCAAACCGTTCCAACCACATGAGAACGTTACGTTATCTTTATCAGGATTCCTATACACCATTCAAATTTAGGACAGTTACATGTGTGGTGTGGTCATGTCATTGCTGGATATTATTCTGTGTTGCGTTGTTATTATACTTTATGATAATATAACCTAGGAACACATGTTATGGCACAGATGCTTGTAATGTGTACGCCAAATATTTGACTGCACATGATATGGCATCACCGCCTGTAATATGTTAGCGTTGTTAACATATGTTATGGTACAGATGCTTGTAATGTGTATACCATGTATTTGACTGCACATGATATGGCATCACCGCCTGTAATGTGTTAGCGTTGTTGACACATGTTATGGAATAGATGCTTGTAATGTGTACGCCAAATATTTGACTGCACATGATATGGCATCACCGCCTATAATATGTCACTATTGTTAACACATGTTATGGCACAGATGCTTGTAATGTGTACGCCAAATATTTGAC
Organism: Hydractinia echinata; assembly: GCA_030067915.1. Taxonomy (NCBI): domain Eukaryota; kingdom Metazoa; phylum Cnidaria; class Hydrozoa; order Anthoathecata; family Hydractiniidae; genus Hydractinia; species Hydractinia echinata. The sequence continues at coordinate 8,372 of JASGCC010000277.1, forward strand.
TGCACATGATATAGCATCACGGCCTGTAATGTGTTAATGTTGTTAACACATGTTATGGCACAGATGCTTGTAATGTGTATGCCATGTATTTGACTGCACATGATATGGCATCACTGCCTGTAATATATTAGCATTGTTAACACATGTTATGGCACAGATGCTTGTAATGTGTATGCCATGTAATTGACTGCACATGATATGGCATCACTGCTTGTAATGTGTTACCGTTGTTAACACATGTTATGGCATATATGCTTGTAATATATATGCCATGTACTTAACTGCAAATGATATGGCATCGCCGCCTATAATGTGTTAGCGTTGTTTACACATGTTAAGGCGCTGATGCTTGTAATGTGTATGCCATGTATTTATTTGCAGACCAGATACAGTCAGGTAATAAAACGGATACTGACTGGTTTTGATGTTGCATTGTAAAATGCAATGCTACTTCTATCCCTTCTAATTAGCTGTCATATTCTCCAACTACAAGCAAACACCACAAAAGCTTTCCCCTGTGTGAAATTTTTGACCTCGGGCTTTGTATTAAACGGATACTGACCGGTTTTGATGTTGTACTGTAAAATACATCTTCGATTTTGATACTTTCGAATTTAAGATCGTTCGATTTTACAATTTTGTAATTACACAAACAAATTCAAATCATTGTTTTTTGTGAATTGAAAAGAAAAGACGGTTTTAAGTGAGCAACTTTTATATTTTTTGTGTGCTATGGAAATGTTTTTTATTTGTTTACGTTTTTATGTTACCATTTTAATAATGGCTTCCAAAACCGGTTAGTATGGCTTCATACAAAGACCTGTTAAAATACGCCCGTAAACCAATTAAATCATCGGATTTTTCATACTAACCGGTTTTTTATATCAGTCAGGTAATAATCTTACAGTACAGCATCAAAACTGGTCAGTATCCGTTAATTATTGTGTGTTGAAATACTATTGTATTTGCTGTATTTTACTGTTTTTTTTTCTTTTTAGTTCTAGTCATAATGTCAAGCAACAATGTATGTATCTTTGTTCCTATCATCAAAACTGTATTTCGCTTTTAAATGCTGTTTAAATAAACGCTGCCCATAATGCCTAATTAACTTTCTCCAAAAAATTTTTGTATTTAGGTTAAGTATTTTTTTTTTTTAACACGTATATCTTTTTATTTTCAGAAAAAGTTATTGCGACGTAAAATGGAAATTGTGTCGGAGGACATAACTTCCTTAAAAATGAAGTGGTAAGTGTGCTTTAACTTAAAGCATTAATAATATGTAATTTTACACAATTTATTTTGCTTAATACCACTGTGTTTTATTTAATTTGTTGTAGTGTTCTTTGAAAGTTTAAACGTTGCCTTGATAGAGGAGTCAACCTCTTTAAAAAACAAATGGTGAGTACAAAATTTACTTGTTTTCAGCATCACTATTTAAACATAGCCACAAGTTAGTTTTAACATTAGCACTGATACACTTTGTTATTTCTCATTTTTTATGTTGTAGGAGGAACAAAAGGCGGAGTTAGCCGCCCTAAAGAGGCAAATGGTGAGCATAAATTTTTACTTTCAACATCGCATTAGTAACACACCCACAAGTTTTAGTCATAAAGTCAGCATTTATTCAATTTGTTATTTCTCATTTTTAAGTTCTAAAATTAGCATTTATTCACTTTGTTATTTTTATGTTGTAGAAAAAGGAAAGCGTTTTTGAACGAGTTGGCCTCTTTGAAAACAACGGTAGTAAGTATATACAATTGAATTTTAGTTTCATTTTTGGTGAAAGATATTTCACGGTGTGTAAGTTACTAGCAGAAATATAATTTCACAGATCAAATTAAAAAATGGCAAAACCTCGTAAATTTAAACCAGTAGCGTATTTCTTGCCAAAAGCAGCAAATCATGTCATTTCATATAAGCAATAAGTCATTAGGAGATACCTCCCTAAAAGTTAAGTAAGTTCGCAATATTCGTCGTATCATGTTTACCCTGCACATTTTACTTGTATTATGACTGATTTTCCATTTAGAAGGAGCCTGAATTGACGTAGGAGATGTGCAAGGAGAGTGTGGTGTTATCGAAGGATATAGGTGGCTACGCTTGCCGCGAGAATTTTGATTTGTGGCGTGCTGCTGGGGGGAAAGGCCTTTTCACCCGGGAGGACGCCATAAATGCCCGGAAGCGTAGGCACCCAAATCCTTCAACACCATCCAGCCACAAAAGGAGATAATTCAATTAAAATCTTCTGAAAATTAACCACTTTTCTTTTTTCTTTAACTTGGCTGGTCTACCGAAAATTTAAATTTTTATTTTATTGTCCTATTTTTACAATCTGCTTTAAAAAAAAATCGACACGGAAATTTATCTCCTATGTGGTCATATTACCGTAATATTGTATTATATTTTATAATATCTATTGTGTTGACGTTTTTATAAAAAAAGTCTATAATAAACCTTAGGGGAGAATAAAAGAAATAAAATCGTAAAAAAACAACAATCGATCTGCTAGTCTTCGTAAATTTGTATTTACATGTATGTATAATATGTATTTATATTATTTATTACGTTATTAAACACTGAAATTTTATATATTTTTATATGTTACAACAAGGTAGTAGCTGAGAGCTAGTAACGTCTGATTTTGATAAGTCGACAGGTAACAAAAGCGCGATTTAACCACAGCCAGCTTTCATTCTCCACAAGGGTACATACAATCAAGTGCCTCTAGGCGATTCTTAGTTTTCGTTCAAAGACTTACCCATGCATTTTTTGACTTTATAAATTTTGTCCGAAAATTTTTCCGCTGAAATAAAAAATTGTGTCCGAAAGTTTTTCCGCCGAAAATTTTAGTTCTTAATTTCTGTGATATAGGCTTTAAATATTTTATTAAACTGTTTAGCACATGACTATTTTATGAAGTTTATCTGTAAATAAATAAATTAAAAAATCTTACTGTTTCTTTGCTGCTCCCTGCATACCTGTTTAGGGGTGAAATAGCGGTATATTGTGCACACGGGATTTTAGATGAGCGTTGCGGCTGTGAGTGCCTTATTAAGGGCTGGGAAAACAATTATCTCGCACCTACCACCACCAGGTAATCATCAGTATATGATATATATAGCTATCTTGAGGATAATAGGTAATCTATGAGTCGTAGAGGGGAGAGTTCATACAGTCACCACCACTGTCATTTATAGAGCACAAAAATGCCATGTTGCATAAAGAAGCTTTTTTTTATTCCATCGTAAGAAAAGGCGGCAATACTTGTTCGCCTCGACATGTCTCAAGGCATCTTTTCAGGATAAGACTCGCTGCGATTTCGGTTAACAAGATAAAATATATATGCCGGTGATAAAACCGAGTGAAGTACGTGGGAACTTGGTTTCTATACGATTTTACCAAAAGTGCACCTATAAATTTCCGCAACACTTTCTATATGAAACACCTTAATGCTGTGTGTGCTTTACACGATTGTTGTCATTGGAACCAAGTTAACTTTTAATCTCAGAATTATCAAAAAATGATAGTTTTTGGCGTTATGACCGATTGTTTTAAATACTTGAATTGGTACATAATTATGAGCTATTGAATTTGAAAATATTTGCACCTCAATATTTTCTATACCCCTGGACTAATATTATACTTATCATAGATATATTGAGTATACGTAAACTTTGAGTTGTAGGGGAGATTTTCTATTAAAGTCAGGCACCCCTGCCTTGCCCTTCATTGCCTTGCCAGCACTGACCGTGCCTTTGCCTATCCTTCCTAATGCCTTTTCTCGTGCCTGCCTACTATGCCCTTGCCTGTGCCTCCCATGCCTTGCCTACCCCTGCCTTCCTGATTCCTCTTCCTGTTTCCTTGCCTGCCTTTGCCGTGCCCTTTCCTTGCCATGCTTAATGCCTTTGCCTTGGCAACCTCTCCGCAACACTTTCTATATTGATTGCGGAGCAAAGCGGAGCCTATTTCCTCATTATATAAGCCAAATATAAGGGACGGAGAGAGTATATAGGATTTCCGCACCTATACATCAAATTTTTTTAATTTTGGTAAATTTTTGACAGGGTTGCCCAGTAGTTTAATCTGGTCATTTTTTGCGTAAACTTCTGATTGAGCGAGACAACGTGAACTTAGCGCGGCGATGGAGTTTTTTAAAGATGGTGCTGAGCGTAGAAACGAAACGAGATTTTTCAAGGAAGAAGTAAAGTGGAGGTTATGTACCTAGTATATCACTATTTTTTTACATGTATGAACCCCTTCTTTGCCTTACTCACACCTAAAGCTCGCTAGACTAAAACTGCCGACTTAGCTGGAATAATATTAGAACTTAGATATCATATAACTAGCTACTTTAAGAGTTAGCTAGCTAGCATAAAAAGGGCAAACAGTGCCATATATAGCTAGCATCAAACTAGCTGCAAGGCTAGCATAAAATTAACTACTTAGCTGGGATAAAACTACCCATGTAGCTAGCAATAAATTGCTATTTTTGCTGGCATAAAATCAGCAACATAGCTAGCATAGAAAAATTCTTTGGGACAGATTTTCTACCTACCCTCTAGCTAGCTATTATACATATATACTACACAGTGAGTGAGATAATTCTACTCTGTAGGAATGTCCCATCATATAGTTTGTTCTAGCTACAATCGTCCACAAAATGTGTTGTCTCTGGCAATTTTATACTAAAAACCAAGAACCAAAGTTTAGCAAAGTCAGCAAAAGAACATAGCCAGCTAGATATTTTGCAGATAATACGTTCTGTTGTCACTCGTGATCAATGTTTATATACAGGTATGTCACGTGTAATTGTTTGCGTTGCATAGCCACAAAAGGGCAGTTCTTAACATTAAGGGGGAATAGAGAGCCATATTTTCGTGGACGATTGTAGCTAGATATTGTACACACGTCAGGAAATAAACTTTTTTAACCCTGCCGCTGAGCATACATCAGTGCGGCTCAAGTTACAGAAGCGAAAATTATTTCAATAAATATGTATCGTTAAACTTTTTCAACATCTACATTCGTTATTACGTTTACGTTAGGCGTTTATTTAAATTCTGACAAGTCTGACAAGCGGTTCTTGTGTAATTATCAACACCTACTGAATATCTTCATATATATATATGATTCATTTTTTGGGTTCAATGAGAACAAATTTCAAAAAAATGAAAAAATTTCCTGTTCGGGAAATCTCATAATTTTTAAACCAGAAAATAATTTCCCGATAAAGAATTATTTTCCGTTTTTTTAACTTGACCCAAACTGTACACTGATGTCGGACACCATTCTTGTTCCGTTTAACCTTTTTTGCGGAGCAAAGCGGAGCCCATTTCCTCATTAAATAAGCCAAATATAAGGCTGTGTAGGATTTCCGCGTTTCGCCCCTATACATAAAAAATACCGAGCACTCTCCCCCCACTATGAAATTCAGACAAATTTGACTGTGTTTCCCAGTAACTTTGTCTGGTAATTTTTCCCGTAAGTTTCAAATTGAGCGAGACAACGTATTTTTTTAGCACGGCGATGGAGTTTTTCTTGCTTTTTAAAGAAGCGTAGCTTGCTAGAAACGATATGAGATTTTTCAAGAAAGAAGTGGAGGTTCTGTACCTAGTATAACACTATTTTTTACATGTTACGAACCCCTTATGTAGCCTTACTTACACCTCAAGCTAGCTAGCATAACAGTAGCAGCTAAGCTAGCATAAAACTACCAATTTAGCTAGCATAAAACTACCTATTAAATGTTCTCTTATGTTAGCATCATAAGAGATTCTTTATGACAGATTTTCGAGCTAGCTAGCTGTTCCACATTCTGCACAGTGAGTGACATAATTCTGCTCTTATTAGGAATGTCCATCACATAGCTTATGCTTGGTAGTTACATCCGCCTCCACAAAATATGTTGGTCCTTGGCAATTTTAACTTGAATGTAGCATAAAATTAGCTAGCTACATACTAGCTTGAAAAATTCTTTCAGACATATAACAAAGCTATCATAAAATTAACTACTTAACTGGGATGAAACTACCAATGTAGCTAGCATAAAATTAGCTATTTTTTGAGTGAGATGCTTCTACTCTGTAGGAATGTCCCATCACATAGCTTGTTCTAGCTATAATCACCCACAAAATTTGTTCTCTCTGGCAATTTTATACCAAAAAACAAAACGTTTAGCAAAGTCAGCAAAAGAACATAGCTAGCTGCATATTTTGCAGATAGTACGTACCATTCTGACTCGTGATCAATGTTTATATGTATTCGTTTACGTTGCTCAGCCACAAAGGGCAGTTCTTAACATTGAGGTGGAATGGAGAGCCATATTTTTGTGTACGATTGTAGCTATATATCTTGTACGCACGTACACCATTCTTGTTCCGCTTAACCGTTTTTAGCATTTTCTGATACATCAGGTTCTAAACAAAATGCGTCACTGGCCCATGCCATATTGCATCCTGAACACACTGCGGTACTGCTAATGCAGAATCCCCAGGAAATGTTTCATCAAGGCGAAGATGAAACCGTTTAATCGATTACCATGGAGCATGTGGGAACTTTGTTTTTTATACGATTCATTATACGATTCAACTGAAAGGGGCATCTAAAATTTTTCGCTTGCGAACCTAGGGGACTCAGTCCCACGCTCCGCAACACTTTCTATATTGTTAGTATTTTCTGATACATCAGGTTCTAAAGAAAATATGTCTCTGGTCCAAGTAATATTGCGTCCGGAACACACTCCGGTACTGCTAATGCGGAAACCCCAGGAAATATTTCATCAAGGCGAAGACGAAACCGTTTAATCGATTACCATAGAGCATGTGGGAACTTTGTTTTTTATACGATTCATTATACGATTCAACTGAAAGGGGCATTTAAAATTTTTCGCTTGCGAACCTAGGGTACTCAGTCCCACGCTCCGCAACACTTTCTATATTGATTGCGGAGCAAAGCGGAGCCCAATTTCCTCATTAAATAAGCCAAATAAAGGCTGTATAGGATTTCCGCGTCTCGCCCCTATACATCAAAATTATCAAGCACTCTTTCCCACTGTTTCGATTTCGTCCATTTTGGTTTTGTTTCCCAGCAATTTAATCTGGTCGTTTTTCCGTAAATTTCTGATTAAGCGAGACAACATGAATTTAAAACGGCAATGGGGGAGTTTTTGTTGTTATTTAAATATGGCGACGATGTGAGAAGGACCACGAGAATTTTACTGGAGAAAGACCACGATAATTTTACTGGAAAGGTTTACCTTTTATATCTATCAATCTCAGGTAGTAATATCCTTATTTAATTCTCATTAGATATACTTTATCTTAAGTTATTAACTTTTAGTGCTTTCTTTTTTTCGTTATATATGGAAACTTTGTCCAGCGTAGCCAGCTATAAAGAAAGCTGAAGGGAATTTTTCATTGAATACCTAGCTAACAACCTAGCTATAGCTATCTATGTAGTAGCTAGTATATCATTATTTTTTACATGCAATGAACCCCTTTTTAGCCTCTACCTAGCTAATGCAAAGCCTTCAAAAGATTCCTTACACCTCTTCTTAAGAGGCCGCCATCAAAAATATGTTATGTTCACGTCCACCGACCGACTCGCTTGTGGTAATAAAAACCTGAGTCGGCAAGTCGGAAAAAAACCGGAAAATATTTGTGAGCGCGGTTATACTGTTTTTTGGTCCTGTGAACGACTTTAATAATAGCTAATTTTATGCTAGCAACACTTTCTATATTGATTCCCAGGATTTTATATTTTCCCAGGATTTTATATTTTCCGTTGCGGAGAGGTTGCCAAGGCAAAGACTTTAAGCACGGCAAGGCTTTATGTATATATGAGAACCCTAGAATAGGAGAAAATGGTTGCTGGCCTTCGTCTCTCAATAAGCTATAACTCAGTCGCAGATTGATAAGCAAAAAATCAGCTTCGTTATAACATTGGTTTCACAGCTTCATAGCTGTACAGTTATCTTGTTAAACTTAATATTATCAGCAGAAGAGCCTTTTTATGACTTTTTAATGACTATATGCCAACAAAAAGAATAATTGAACTGTGAACAATGTTCGTTTCATAAAAATAAGTTGTGTTTTATAAGTAAAGAACATTATGGAACAAATTTCCTTGTTTTACGAGAAAGCAATAACTTTACTTAACGAACTATTAACCAATCAGCAAAAATTATATAACATTTCAACCTATCAGAGAAAAAGTTATAAGCTTTTTGCACTGTTGGATTGAAAAAGGAGTAAAAATTGCACTTGTTTCTCATTAGGAAATAAAAATATAGCATATATTTCGTGTAAAATAACCAATGGAAATGCGAGAAAAACACAACTATATTTTTTTTTTTTTTTTTTATATAATGATTTAGAAAAAATTACAAGACAGATACAGAAAAAAATGAAAAAATACTAAAAGTACGACATTTAAATAGGTGTTAGACAAACCTAACTACTAAAATAAACAAAAATAAAATATAAGTGATATACAATATTTTTTAACGCTTTAAGAAATGGGCAAGAAAAAAGTTTAAGAGAAGGGTTTGAAAAAGGACTGTTAACTCAAAAAGAGGTCCCTCAAATCTTCCTGACGATTTAAGAAACACAATTGTGTTATTCAGTATAGATACGTTTTCGACCATATTAGTGTTTTCTTGGCCATAAAGAAGTACTCGCACTAGGTGATAAGGGGAAGTATAGACCAAGGTCATGACGTACGAACCGAACGCATTAAGGTGACAGAGTGACAGATGTCCTGTATTTTCTAATATAGAAAAGGTAATATCAGTCAGTCCTTCATTTCCCCGCTAAATAACCATAAAAGAACTTTAAATTTAAGCCTGATGTTTAAAGAAAACAAAACAATGGATGGAAACCAGGAACATTCAGCCACTTCTTGATGTGGCCGAATGTTCGAAACACACATTCGATGTACATTTCGGTTAAACTAAACAGACAACATTCAAGAGCAGAATATTTTTTTGCGTAGTTTATTCATTCTTTCTGCTTAATGGAGCTTTTGCGTTAAAATTAAACGTAAACGTTTTCCACCAGAGAAGAATGACTCTAAGTGTTGACGATTATGTAGAACTTGAACTTCTTATGTATCTATGTGAACTACAAGCTTGGTCACATATTTAAGTCACAAATATCACGTATTTTTTGTTTAAAATTTATCCATTTTTTTCCAAAAAGATATGAAATTAGCTACCAGTCGTTTGGAGAGCATTTAGTTAACCGGTCTAAAGTCATGACGAAAGAATATCATGTAAGGCATTTTTGCCTCCCTTCTTCCCCGACTTGAATGAGGCTAAAAAATAAGGATTTTTTTAAGAAACATATTCTATATTATTTTGTTATGCTTTATTTTATTATTATTATTATTATTATTATTATTATTATGTTTTTTTATGTGGTAGTTTTCTGAGGTGTACTAGTCTTTTGTGTTTTATCACAGTCAATGAAGCTCTATACACTAATAGCTCTATCAATTTAAAGGTTTAACATTCAGATACACGATTGGTTCCGGAAGAATATGTCATCATCATCATCATCATCATTCTCGGCTTAACGTCCGTTTTCCATGCTAGTATGGGTTGGACGGGGTATATTAATGACCCTCTTCCAATCTGATCTAGACTGTGTTAGATCTAAACTCAACTTCCTCTGTATCAAGTCTGTCCTTATAACCTCCTGCCAAGTCTTTCTCGGTCTGCCTCTGGGCTTTGCCCCAGGAACTATCAAGTCTCTACACTTTCTTACCCAATTATCCTCCTCCATTCTTTCCAAGTGCCCCAGCCAATTCAATCTTCTTATCTGGATAACATCTTTAATTCTACGGAGACTTAGCCGGCTTCTTAGCTCATCTGAACTCATTCTGTCTCTCAGACTGGCGTTCCCACATATGTTTTTAAGGCTCGCATTTCAACGTTTAAAAGATTATATAAAGCCCTGTGGTGCTGGGAAAGGGAACGTTACTTTATGCAGAAAAAAATTTCAACTGGCAAATTTTCACAAAATGTTTCGAATAAAAGCTCAAAAAACCCTTGTAATATATTAAACTAGCCGGCGGCTGTAGGCACTTGCAGAGTTGACTCTTTTGATCATCCTGTGCTACATACAGAACAGAATAACACAGTATATAATTTAGATTGATCGAGGAGGTTTAAAAAGAAGGAGAGAGAACTCGCGGCGTCCCTTTAAATTTTCTATTCAATTTTTTATTGTTTCGGCGCCCCTTTGAACTGATCCGTGGCTCTGATTTGGCCCAATATTTACCTACCGACTCTGAAACGAGTGTTTTAACGATTATTATTATTATTATTTAAAAATGTTTATACAGGATAAAAACTTCAGTTGTAAAAACTGCTATAAATGTTTGTCCTGCGTCAATGTGTCGAAATTAGTAAAATAAGTAAAAAATTAGTAAAATATATATATATAAAAATGATCAGTTAAAATAAAATTTCAAAGTTGAATAAGTAAGGAAAAGGGAACTTTGGGAAAATTTGAAAAGGAAAATCAAAGGCACCACAGATGATGAAAGAAAAAAGTGGACTGCGCAGAGAGAGGCAGGCTAAGTAAAAAGTTAAACAGACACAAAAAACTTCAAAAATCATGATCATTCAACAAACTCTTAAACCCTTGAATATTTTCTTCGCGTTTTACATGCGAAGGGAGCTCATTATATAATTTTGCTCCAAAATAATAAAATTACTTCTTTGCTGTTAAAAGTTTTACTTTAGGAAGTTTTACTGAGGTTTTCGAGCTTCTTGTGTTTACTTGGTGATTCACTTTTTCAAAGTAGTTTGCGAAGTTAGCACAAACATTTCCATCCAAACACTTCCTCACGAACATGCACGACTGTTTCAACATCTCGCTGTAAATATACGGAATTTTAACTTCGTGATCACCGACAATGCGTCTTGCTCGATTTGTAAGGGATTGTAGTATGTCAATTTGACCATTGGTGAGATCAGAATGAACTATCGAACAGTAAGTAAAAACAGGTAGAATCATCAACCGATAGATCATTCCAGCTACTTTTGAAGTGATGTTAGGTCTAATTCTTTCAAGCAGTCTAATTCTCGAACTGGCTTTTTTGTATGATCTATCAAACTGCTGGCTGAAGTTTAGTGTACTGTCAATTAAAATTCCCAGATATTTGTAAGAGACAACATGGTTGATTTGAGTGTCTCTATAATTAACAGTGAAGTCGTCAGTATTTAGCGATAAACGTTTAGCTGTTCCAATAAGCATGACTTCAGTTTTACCCTTTTTTAGATTGATTATAAGTTCATTTAAATCTAAGTATGAAGATATATTTGAAAGTTCTTTTGTAAGGGTTGACATGACCACTGATTTATTCGAGTGTGAAAAGTAGACAACAGTGTCATCTGCGTATTTTATCACTCTACAATTTTCTAATACGTCAGGCAGATCGTTGAAAAATATTACGAATAACAATGGCCCCAAAATTGAGCCTTGTGGAACACCATTGAACACTAGCATTGAAGATGATAAGCTGTTCTTTATTGACACAGACTGATGTCTCTGAAAGAGATAATCAGTGAACCATGACAGTTCATTGTCTCTGACACCGTAACTTTGAAGTTTTTGCAATAAAACAGCATGACTTATAGTGTCGAACGCTTTAGTTAAGTCAATAAATACAGCTCCCGTTAACTTTCCATTATCGACTTCCTTTCTGATGTTGTCAACAAACAATGTCGCCGCGGTCGATGTAGACCTATTTGATCGATATCCAAATTGAAACTCCGATAAGAGTTGGTTGGCTTCGAGATATCCGCTTAGCTGGGTATGGACTGCCTTTTTGAGTACTTTTGAGAGGGCTGGTAAAACAGAAATCGGCCGGTAACTGTCTGGTTTGTTAATATCACCTGACTTATAGACGGGTGTTATTTTAGCTGATTTCCAGATATATGGTACTTGTCCAGTTCTCAATGATAAATTGATGATGTGGCATAGTGGTTTGCTGATGATATGTGCACAGTCTTTAAGAAGCTTGGTTGGTAACTCGTCTAATCCAGTGGCTTTTTTTGGTTTAAACGATTTTATCTCTTTTTCAATATAAAGCTTAGATACATATTCCATTCTGAAAGTTTTAACAGTTCGTTGAGCGATGTAATGCGGAGTCTTCCAGACATAGTAATTTAATAAAGATACACAAGATTTTAATGTCTTCACTATTGTCGAGAAGTAATCACAAAACGTATTTGCCTTTGCAATATTTTCTGCCTCGTTGCACGTGGTTGTAGCGAAATTTGCTTTACTCTTCGTTGGAAACAAATTTTTTATGATGTTCCAAAATTTCCTTGGATTCAAGTTGTTCTCTTGTAATAGGTTCTTATTATATTCTTCTCGGCTACGTTTAATGTTGTTATTGCATTTGTTCCGCAGAGTTTTATACAATTTCCAATCCTCGGCATTGTTGTGCTTTCTAGCTTTTCGGAGAACCTGGTCTCTACGGTTCATTACTTTTTTATTTTCGTGAGTGATCCAAGGACAAGGTTTTCCTTTCAATTTTTTAGTAAACTGTGGAGCGTGTTTGTCAAAAATCTCCTTCACCAGGTTGTTGAAGAAAAATAATGCAGAGTTTACATCACTGCTGTTGTAAACTGGACTCCAGTCAATGTTATCAATGTCATTACACATAGCTTCAGAACAATAGTTGTTGTAATTTCTACAAGTAACGACTTTCGGAATAAACGGATAAATAAACGGAATAAACAGAAAAGATAAATCTTAAAAATCACACTTACAGCAATGCGGAAGAGCAGGAAAACAGATAGTTTAGTTAAACTACAAGATTCAATGAGGGTGAAGTTTGTTTTTCCACTTCCATAAGGACGCGGAAGGAGTAAAGAGTGCGAAAAGCTGCCTTGGGAGATCGTAAAGTTTTACAACTTATAAACTATTTCGTATGTCCCCTCCTGGGAAAACGTTAGTTAAAGGGTTGATTAACGTTTTTGTGCAGGTCTCGTCAGGAGGGGTTATTTATAAAATTGTTTTTTTTACTCTCGAAGTAGACGAATTCTCGGTAGGGTGTCGCAGCCCTCGGTGATGTTTTCCATTGTCATGGAACAAAAGAAAATAATTATTAGTTCTAATTATGTAGATTTTCTGTTTATGTATATTCTTTCTTTCTCACACCAGCTGTATGTTTTGAATATATATTGAATTGAGTTTATAATTGTTTTTTTATTAGGTGTTACATAACCAGCTGGCAAGTGATTCACATTTTTTTTTTAATTCCCTTGACACCTTTTTGGGTTTTTTTATCAAGTTTTTTTGAAAAATAAAGTATTCATATTTGAATTTTGCTATGTAGATTGTGTGGGAAGAAAATTGTCAAAAGTAAACATTACGTTAATTTTAAATCTTGTGATATTTACAGTGAAGTGTTTCAATCTAGCTATGGAATAAATTGTGAACAAGAAGATCCTTGTGTATTTCCTAAATTTATTTGTAATGGATGTAGAAGAAAGTTAGACGAGATGAAAACGTCAAAAAAAATAATTGGTACTGCTGCATCATTTTACCCTCATGTGGATGAAAATTGTGTGTGCATGAATTATGCTGTAAACAGAAAAAATAGCTTGAAAATACTGGAATTAGATTTGAGTATGAAGAAAGTTGGTTTTAATATATGTGATAAATTGGATAACAATAAACGTGTCTATACATCCCTTTGTCAAAATGAAAAAGAATTGAACCATTTGTTTACAATACGTATATAAACAACAGCAAAAACTCTGCCATAAGTTTTGAAAAATGAAGATATTCTAACTTTCTTGTCATTCTGGAAGTCGGTCAGTGTTTGTACTGGGCTACAAGGTTTCGAAGATGTAATAAAGTGGAGATGTAATTTGGAACAGCCATTCATGAGTCAGAGTGGAACAGTAGTTATTGTAGTTATTATAGTAGTTATTTATATATTGATACATGATTGTTTGAATACACTTTTTTTTATAAGAAACCTAAGCATTTGGTTGAGCCTGAAGTTTCTTAACATTTTGATAATTTGAGCCTGAAATGTTTCTTAATTTTCCTTATTTGAGCCTGAAAAGTAAAAAATCTTTTATTGACAATGCTTTTTGAGTTATTGCTTATGGTTTATGAAAGACATATGCTATGTTTGCACAATATCATACGAAAGTTCATTCCTTTGTTTCTTATTTCTGACGTTAGTTCCTTTCTGACGTGATTTTGAACGCTTTTTTCTTCCTTCGAAATTCAAACAGTACATTCTAAAATAAAAATATGCTCTTAAAAACTCTTTTTATTCTGTTTCCTCCCCTTTTTCTGTGATATGTACATAAGTTTCTTAATGTTGGAGATTTTCTCAGTTTGCTCAAGTTTCTTAAAATTTTGACTTTCTGAGCCTAAGGTTTCTTATAAAAAAAAACAATGTGTATTTTATGTATATTTTTTTCTGGGTATGTTAGACATTTTTTCCATTGCGCTCTTTCAACAAAGAAGTTGTTTTGTTATGATTGTATTGTCTTTTGAATCACATCTTTTGCAAATATCTTTAGTGGAGTACGATTTTGACTTTGATTTAAAACATTTTTTTAAAACATCAAATCTCGAAAAATAGGTGAGATTAAAAAAATTCAGGATTGCTACTTTATTATTGCTATGTTATTTTTATTTATTTCATCAGGGAATTACTACTATTACGGAATTTCTATCATCTTCATTTCAAATGAATCCGCCATACGTGAAAAATTACCGTTTTGTATTGCTTTTTTATATACTCACACACAATGAGTTAAAATAGTACAGACATAAGGGTATATATGCTTATTTTGCTAGGAAACACACGTTATATATGGAAAAGATATATATTTCTTGAAGTTAAAACAAGTTATAGGTAACAATGTTATGACAATTAGTTAAGTTTTTTTCTATTGCTGGTGCACCTTTTTTAGATAATTCTACAGTCATCTTCTCTTTTTTCTCCGATGCTAGAGAAGCAAGTTTGCGTCGAACTACTTGTATATATGCAGTGACGTGTGCTTTTGCTTTGATGTCACACCATTTTTTTATAATCTGAGCTTTGAGAATTTTTGATAAGTTCTCATTTCCAAGATTTCGTGAAAGTATGACCCAGGCTTGATCAATTAGGGTGACCCTCATAAGCTCATTTTAAAAAAGTTCTGGTGTAGCTATCCTTTATTTTTTCAAAATGTTCAAATTCAAAACTTTTCTGATAATGTTTTCGATTCTTGTGCAGAAAATAAACACGTCATCGTTGACTTTTATGAGGTATCCTCTGCTGAGTTGGTCCACCCAAGATCTTGTATAAGTCATCATCCAATTCTATTACATTTCCAACGTCTTCGCCTGCCATCTCGCTTCTTGCTTGTTTATGATATGCAAAAACGACAAAATTATCAACTAACAGGCATCTACCGCTGAGTGGAAAATAACCGCGGGCTCATAATTTATGCAAATAATAACAAAAGATAACGGCTAATTTATTAATTTAAGCGCGAGATTTCAAAGTTTGATTGACAGAATTCGATGTAAGAACAATAGAGAAAAGTAAACATGAGACACGGATGATTTCAATAGAAATAAAAGAGTTCGCTCTCCTTCTTTTTAAACCTCCTTGGATTGATGTTGGTAATACAAGAACGGTGGTTCCACAGCTCTTTATTGTTGTCATAATATCGGTTCAAAAGGTTGTTTTTCGGTAAAGTGTGGAACAACTTCTTATAAGCTTATAAGTAAAAATATTTCTTAGGGTAATGTTGATTACCTATTGCAATGCTGAATACTTCGATGAGAAGGAACGCTACTGAACACACCGCACATCCAAATAGAGAAAAGTAAACGTAAAAAGCAAAGACACGATTTTCCTACGTGCAGTTGAAAAAACAAGTACCTATGAAAACGCATTTATAACAGAGTACAACAAAAAACAATAAATATCTGAGGGGACGATTTTTTGTACTAAGTGACGTCAGAAAGGTAGAAAATAAAGGCTTGATGCTCCTTTTGTTATGGTCTTATTCTTTTTGTTTCTAAATTCTTGTAAGTCAGCGTTAGGTCACCAAAAGAAATTATTTTTTTGTTTATTTCACTGTTGGCTCTCACTAATTTAAATTTCTCAACTCGAAAACGTTTTTTACATCAATGATTGCAACGAAATATTAACTACCACTGGATAAAACTTTTTGTTTATAATCCAACATGATCACCATGGTATCTGAAAAGCTACTTCTTGTCTCATTTTAAAACCTTTGGGGCCTTGCTGAAACTAAAATACAAGTTATAAAATCGTTTTGTAGACGGGAGAAGCAAACTCAAAAAAAGAAATTGTTAAAAGTTAAAAAAATTACTTAACAAGTTCAACACTTCTAACATTAAAAAAACTAATTAAAACTTAGCGTCTGTGATAGCTACTGGACTTAGGGAACCTAAGAAAAGAACCATGCCAGGCCTACTTGCTTCTTCTTCACCTGTCTCTGCAATCATATCTATCTGCTGTTGTCTAAAATAAGTAGCAGAAATGTGATACAAGTTACATACATACAATTACTCCTCCCTTAGAACTTCAAAATAAACAAAAGATAATTTGCATATCAGAAAAATGAGGTTTGAGTAGGATGGCATGGAGCAGGATATGGTGAGGAATATGAGTGTTGTTGGGCTGATAATTGAGAATTAAAGGAATAAAGCTCCAATTAACTTTCTTATTACTTCTTCATAATTGTTATGTTGCGTGGGTTGGCAGAGAGAAGAAAAGAGACGTGCTTGCTTAACATAACGTAAATCTTAACTAAATAAAATATGTCAGAGTCAATACAATAAAGTTCTTGGTGTATTATGCCGAATAGAGCATGTGCGACATAACATCTCCCCATCGTTTTAGATTAATGTTTACTGTTTCTTAGATCGCAGTGGATATTGTTTTCGTGTTATATTATCGTCGTTGACTGTGTCGGATTTCTGATCTGTTGCATTTGTTTTGTTATAAACAAGTTTTGCAAATGAAATATGGCGTTTGATAATGATATTTGTTCTGTTATTTTTAACTGTTATTTGGGTACCATTGACTGTAACTACTGTGTATATATCTGGTAAATATGTTGTTTGGAATTTGTTATTTCTTACACCCCTTCTTATGAAGACTTGGCTGTTAACTTTGATTGGGATTGCAGGACGGCAATGTTTGTCAGCGGTTTGTTTTGCTTTGTGAGTGTAAGTATCGTGGTGACGTTTGACGGTGTCGTACTGTGGTGACGTTTTGTTGTTCATTGTCGGTATTCCTGTGTTGATTTCACGACCAAAAAATAATGTTGAAGGTTTTTCGTTAGTTGCTGGATGAACGCAGTTTCTGTAATTCAGGAGCATTGATCGTAAGGTATCTTTCCAGTCGGTACCAGCGTCGAATGAGTGACGGATTAATTTGCTCAAGTTTGGCATAAAACGCTCAGCTTGCCCGTTGCTTCTGGGCCAATAAGGAATTGAACTGTCATGTACAATACCACGTGATTTAAAAAATAGATCAATTTCATGACTGTCCCAAGGGGGTCCATTATCCGTTTTTATCATTTCGGGATAACCAAAAATTGAAAAGAGATTATCAAGGCGGGTAGATACAATATTGAACGTCGTAGATTTCATAACTTCAACAATCGGGAACTTCGAAAATGAATCTGTAATTACTAGAATTTTCTCACCTGTCGGTAAATTACCATAAAAATCGGCTGCAATGTGTGACCATGGTGATGTCGGTAATTCGGTCATTTGTACAGGTGTTGGTTTGTTGTGTCTCCCTATCTTTTGACATGATGGACATGATTGAATGAGATTTTCGATGTCTCTGTCCATGTTGTACCAATAAACTTTGCAACGTAGCAAACTTTTTAATTTTACTATACCAAGACATGAACGATGTGCTATTTCCATGATTTTCTGCACTAATGATTTCTACGTAATATAATACCATTAACTTCACAAAATTCTTCTTTATAAACTTCATATTTTTGTAACGAGGACCAATTGTCGGATGTAAGTGCTTTACGTATTTCTTGAATTTCGTCATCATGTTCTGAGGCTGTGCGTATTTCATTTAACGACATAGAGTGTGGTACGGAATTATTTGTAATAAAATTTGCATATTCATTTGTAATGTCTTCACCAGTTGGAGCATTGTTACGTATTCTACTAATGTAATCAGCAATATTTTTCGCACCTTGTTTATAAATAATATCAAATCGGTAACTTTGAAGTTTCATCTGCCATCTTTCGATTCGCGGCGTAGCTCTAGTACGTGATGTTAAAATAAACTTTAACGGATTATGATCAACTATAACTGTAAATTCTGCATGATATAAATAAACATGCCATTTTGAAACAGCGTGGACTACGGCTAAACTTTCTTTTTCAGTAACTGAATATTTTTGTTCAGTTTGAGATAATGCACGAGAGGTGTAACAGACAGGTTTTGGATGTCCTTCGTCATCCGGTTGTAAAAGAATACCACCAATAGCATAATTGCTAGCATCGACCCACAATGTTATCGGTTTACGGGGATCGAAAAAGGATACAACGGTATTAGAAGTTAGCTCAGATTTTAACATTTGAAATGCCTGTTCATGGCGATCTGTCCATGTAAATTTTACATCTTTCTTTACCAATTCGCGAAGAGGGGTAGTTTTCTCGGAAAAGTTCTGAATAAAGCGGCTCATGTAAGTACAGAGTCCTAAAAATGATTTTAACTCACTTACGTTTGTTGGTGCATTTGCATTTGATAAGCACTGGACTTTTTCTGGGTCTGGACGGATACCACTTGATGATAAAATAATACCAAAAAATGATATAGTACTTTTACCAATTAAGCATTTACTACCATTTACTTTAAACCCATGAGCTTTCAAACGTTTAAACAATTTACTTAATAGTTCTTTGTGTTCATGAATGTTTTTCGAGTAGACTATGATGTCGTCGCTGATGCACTTGACTCCATGTAAATCACTGATTTTTGATTGCAAACATTGTTGAAATATATCGCCGGCATCATTAATTCCATATATTAAACGATTGAACTTGTAAACACCTTCGTCGGTAATAAAACTTGTTAATTTACTTGATTCTTCATCTAACTCGATTTGAGTATACGCTTCACGTAAGTCTATTTTACTAAACACGTTTGAATCTCCGATTTCGTCGATAAGCGAATCAACTGTAGGAATTGGATATTTTTGTCGTACGATAGCTTTGTTGATCTCACGAGCGTCGAGACATATTCGGATATCACCATTTGATTTCGGTGTAACGACAATATTACTTAGCCATTCTTGAGGTGAATCGACTTTGCTTATTAAACCATCTTTTTCCATCGATTCGAGCTTTTCTTTGATAGCTTTGCGAAGTTGATACGGTTGACGTCGGAGTCGTTGTTGGATAGGACGGACATTTTCGTCGATTTTTAGTTTACATTTATAATTTAAAAAATTTCCTTTTCCATGACATAAACATTGGAATTTTTCGCAGATTTTTCGATAATCGTTCGGTACATTTTGGAAGGCGTTGTCTTTAATTTTCTGATTGGCTGATATGTTGTTGACATTGTTAATTTGAAGCAACTTTAAATCATTGGCTGTTGAGTAGCCAATCAGATTACCAGCTGATTCTTTATCGATTACGTAAACAGGGGCGGTAACAATAGTGAATTCACTTTCTATTGTTGGATGAAAGAAACCAAGCATTTTCAGTGGTTTTCGTACACCATACGGAAATATATTCTTTGTCGCACGTTTTAATTGAATAGGTTTACAGGTCTTTTGAATTCTATTGAAAGTATTTCTATCGATTATATTTATATCAGCGCCACTGTCGATAATAACATTTGTATTTACGTCATTAACTTTCAGCACAATCTTTGTTTTCTTACGCTTCGATAATTCTTCATAATTATGATTGACAGAAAATAAAACAGCAAATGCTTGACCTAGGTCATCTTCAGAACTATCACTGTCGGTTTCTTCTTCGACTTTTCGAATCCGTCGATTTTTACCATCATATTTGGTTGATTTATTTCTGCAAACTTTTGATAAATGATTCGATTTACCACAATTATAACATTTCTTACCAATAGCATAACACGTCTTTTGATGATTCGGTGTAAAGTGTTCTCCACATTTATAACAATACTTGTTGCTATGGTTACTACGATTTCGATCGTCGTGTCGTTTTTGCTGGGGTTTATAATGTTCGTTACTACGATAAACTTTGTTCACTTGTTCGTCTTCAGTTGAACTTGACGACGACTTTGTTGTAGCAATTTCGGCTGCTTGTTTCTGCGATATTTCTAGATTCCGACTAATTTCTAATAGTTTTTCTAACGTAAGATTTTCTTCTTGAAGTAATTTCTTCTTTAAACTTTTTGATCGACATGTAAAAATAAAATGGTCGCGTATTTCGTTTTCGGATTGATCATTGAATGAGCATGTGTCTGCGAGAGTCTTAAGCCTTGTTATGTACGACGAGCAAGACTCACTTACCTCTTGTGTTGCACTTTTAAATACGAATCGTTCGTATGTTATATTTTTCTTCGGAATAAAATACGTCGTTAATTTTTCTTTGACTTCATTGTACGAGTCGTTTTCTTGTTTTACTGTTTTGTAGACTTCTCGTAAGTCTCTACCACCAAGGTGAAGCAGAAGTGCGATTTTTTGTTTTTGTTCACTCACGCCAGATGCTGTTATGAATAATTCAAATTCTTCTAAGTATGATTGCCATTTCTTGTCTAAATTTGTTGTGGCTGCTTTATCGATTGTAAACGGTTCCACGAAGGGTATATTTTGCATAAGCTTTGCCATCTTCTTCCCTCACAAAATTCTCGTCGCCAATTGTTATGTTGCGTGGGTTGGCAGAGAGAAGAAAAGAGACGTGCTTGCTTAACATAACGTAAATCTTAACTAAATAAAATATGTCAGAGTCAATACAATAAAGTTCTTGGTGTATTATGCCGAATAGAGCATGTGCGACATAACAATAATATGAATATCGCAGAAGATATTATTACAAAAATATAAGGCATATTTTACAAGCTGTTTCCTATTGGACCAAACTGGTCGTAAATACTTAAGCTTTGTTATTGGACCCTGTCTAACACGGGGAAAAAAAAGATTCTTACAGCTAAGATGTGGCGTGTAAAATTACTAACGTAGTCATCAGCTGTACAAAAAATGAAATTTTTGCCTGTTCTAGATCAGATTTTAAAATAGATCCAGGTATGAAAAAACTGAAAATATATAAGCGATGTGACTTACATAGCAAATGCTGTATTCAAGTTTTTACCTTCTGTGTCTTCTCATATCAATCCATGTTAGAAAATTGTTTCGCTGCGACCACACCCCCACAATTATACATAACTAGTTATTTAAACCCGTGGAAGAATCCACTTAAATCTAATGTGCTTCATATTACAAAAAGGTTTGTTGATAATTTAGTTAAGAAGGCCAAAAAAAACATTTTAGCTAAACGAAATCTCGTGAAGATGTCCACTCAAAAACTTATAAAATTTAATGTATGCTTCTTATCGCTTATATGATTTGTTGTCAATTTCATTAAAAAGTCATAAACAATTAATTCAAACTGTTGAACGAAATGGACAACAACAATAACAACGTTAATTGTCCGTGACTTTGCTCGTACAATAATTGATAACAAAGCACTCGTCATGGTAAATTTAAATTAGCATGTGCAATAAAATTCTCAACTAATGAAATCACTTTATTTTATCACATGATTTGTTCTAGCCAATTAAAATCGTAAACAAAACTTTTTTAAAAGACAGAACATTTTTATAGTGGATGTATTATAGACGCTTTTAAAGAAAATTGTAAAATATAATCCACTTTGCCTGTCACAGACAGACAGACACACTTAGCGTATTATTATATAGACTAGCCGGGAAACCCGGCGTCGAAACGCCGGGGTAAGCCAAACGTCAAGGTGTGATCCGGCGTTGAATACTCTGAGGAGCGCCTTAATAAGAGCCGTAAACTGTGTCACACGATCAGGTGGAACGCTTTGTACAGGTATACAGTATGTCGTAAATCAAGTAAAGCGCATACACCATTATGGTGTTGCGACTGTAACATAATTTTTAAAAGATAACTTTAACGCAACAATAGCTGAAATAAAAACAGAGTTTACAAAGCGTTGTAACTCCGTTATAGCAAAAACAATCAAACAATATTATTTTATTTTGCGGAATAAGTTTTTGTAAAAGTTAAAAAATTAATCGTGACACCGAGCTGAGCGCTTAGTACAGTTAAACGGTGCTGCACAGACGTATAGGGATAATACCCTTTTGAAAAAAACTTTCTCACAGACTCTGTTTAAATTAAAACACAAGAAAAAGTCCACAGGGCTGAGCAGTTAGTTCAGGTAAACAGTGTTGCCCATCCGTACAGACGTGATACTCGAGAAAGTTTAAAAATTAGTACAGGTTTTACAAAAAACAGTCTGTGGTTAAAACTGGGCTAACCGCTTAGTACAGTTAAACAGAGTTGAACAGGCGTATAGAAGTACCTTTTCCAAAAATACTTCATTGCAACTTCGGTTTAAATGAAAACACAGGGAACAGCCTGTCGTTACCCGTCCAGCTAAAACAATTGCTCAGCCATTTTATTTGCAGAAAAAGTTTTCAGGGAAATAATAAAAGATGTAGCTACCTAGCTAACTGCATTTAGCATAACAATTATACTCTCACTTTTTAGCCAAAGATAGGAGCTAGCTAAATGGCTACAGTATCAACATAAAAATAAATGTTGGGTAGGATAAAAAGCTCTTATACCATACAGATTAGTAATAAGGAAGGCTCTAGCTAGCTAGCCTTCAAAATCTGCGTTCCTAGCCAAAAATCCTAAAAATGGTGCGTTCAAGATTTGTACATGGCTAAAAAACGTGACAATATATTTATCTTAGCATGTAAAAACATACAGAAAACAAATATTTCCAAAGTAAAAAGCTTTTAAAACAGAAAAAGGTCAAACCGATCAACAAACCTAACACTACTGACGACCACGACCACTTTCAAAACCAAAATGGCCTTCGTCGTCATGTTTCTTCGTTAGCATGCCCAGGCCGCGAAAGTGTTGGATTGGATTTTTAAAAAATCAGGCGTTTTGATTGGTATATACGTGCGAGCGGTCAAAACAAAGCCAGTTAAACTGTCAGTAAAACTGTCCTATTTGTTTTTTGTGGCTCCTGAGCGGAATCGGCGATTGCCATCACGGGGGCAATATTATTATTAAAAATGGCGTATTAAAATAATACTTTCATTTTAGTCACCCAATTTATTTATTTAATTAGAGGTTAATAAATTAAAACAATTAAATTATTTGAAAAATAAAGTAATTTCTTGAATATATTTTGATCAATAATAAGATTTCCAATCAAACAACCCCCTGGTTCCTAAAAACTCGCGGAAAGATCAAAGGAATATCGGTAACCCTTTTGAACAGACAGACGGAATACGGCTATTATAATAGAGACTAGTTATTTAAACCCGTGGAATAATCCACTTAAATTTATTGTGCTTCTTATCACAAAAAGGTTTGTTGGTAATTTTATTAAGAAGGCTGAAAAAGAAACGTTTTAAACGATATCCCGTGGAGATATCCACTCAAAAACATTTAAAATTTATTCTATGTTTCTTATCACAAAATCCTTTGTTGTCAGTTTCATTTTAAAGAGGCTAACAATTAAAACGTTTGAACGAAATTGACAACTATAATAACAACGTTAATTGCCTGTGACTTTACTCGTATAACAATTTATAACAAAGCTCCCGTCACGGTAAATTTAAATTCGCATGCAATAAAATTCCTAACTAATGAAATCACTTTATTTTATCACATGATTTGTTTTAGCCAAACAGCGAAATTCATTGTTCTTTTCGTCACAACGTTTTGTTGTTAATTCCATTCAAGCGGGAATAAATAAAACCAATATGTTTTTCATATAACAGTAGACAATAGACACGTGCTTAAGGGAATAATAAAAATTAATTACCCGTGACTTTTGTGTAATAAAGTTTACATCATTACACAAAGGTTTTTATGAGAACAATAAAATAAATTAACCATGACTTTTTTAAAACAAAAATTTTAAATCCATTTGAAAAAGCACACAAAAGACAGAATAAAAATAAAAGTTTAGCAAAAGTGACATGTTACCGCGGCTGTTTCTTCAGAAAAAACAACACATCCACTTTGCCTGTTACAGAGACACAGAAATGGCGTATTATTATATAGACTAGTTATTTAAACCCGTGGAATAATCCACTTAAATTTATTGTGCTTCTTATCACAAAAAGGTTTGTTGATAATTTTATTAAGAAGGCTGAAAAAGAAACGTTTTAAACGAAATCCCGTGGAGATATCCACTCAAAAACATTAAAATTTATTCTATGTTTCTTATCACAAAATCATTTGTTGTCAATTTCATTTTAAAGACGCCAACAATTACAACTTTTGAACGAAATTGACAACTATAATAACAACGTTAATTGCCTGTGACTTTACTCATATAACAATTTATAACAAAGCTCCCGTCACGGTAAATTTAAATTCGCATGCAATAAAATTCCTAACTAATGAAATCACTTTATTTTATCACATGATTTGTTTTGGCCAAACAGCGAAATTCATTGTTCTTTTCGTCAAAACGTTTTGTTGTTAATTCCATTCAAGCGGGAATAAATAAAACCAATATGTTTTTCATATAACAGTAGACAATAGACACGTGCTTAAGGGAATAATAAAAATTAATTACCCGTGACTTTTGTGTAATAAAGTTTACATCGTTACACAAAGGTTTTTTATGAGAACAATAAAATAAATTAACCGTGACCTTTTTAAATCAAAAATTTTAAATTAATTTGAAAAAGCACACAAAAGACAGAATAAAAATAAAAGTTTAGCAAAAGTGACATGTTACCGCGGCTGTTTCTTTAGAAAAAACAACACATCCACTTTGCCTGTCACAGACACACGGAACTGGCGTATTATTATATAGATAAAGCCCGTGGAAAAATCCACTGAGGCAGGATAAAATTGAAAAAGAAGCGTCATTTGAATGACGTCAGCAACCCATCCACCAAAAAAAAAATTAGAACCTTGTTTTTACGTTGCCTCTATTGTGTAGAGCTTAAACTGCTAATCAAGAAAATGTATATGATCATGTGCTTTTGATGAGCGGTTAATGAGATATAAGGGTTTAACAATTATACTGACGTCAGCAATGGCCCGTCAAAACCTAAAACATTTTTTGGGACATTTGTATACCTGTTGCCTTCATCGCATAGATCTTGAAACGCTGATCAATAAAACGTATAGGATCACGGTTGCAGAGATATTAGGGTTTGAAGGTTTTTTGATGACGTCATCAACCCCTTCATTCCGAAACGGATTCGGGGACCCAGGTTTGGCACATTTACCCTAATTGGTCCCAGGTGGTCCCTAGTTACCCTCGCGGTAAAAAATTATTGACGTCACCACCTCGTTTCCAAGTTATTTGGCCTCAAAGTTTTAGGTGCATTGCAATGGCTTCATTAATTTAATATAAGCACGTTCATTCAGAATGTGAAATTCAGAATGCGCGTGCGCAAAATTCGCGATATATTTTGTAATTTTTTCAAGATGGTAGACGTCGTCGCATGCCTGACAAACATTGTTTTACAAATTGGATGCTCTACTGATTTTGAACAAAAGCTGACTTTTATGACTACAAAGCGTTTGTTTTAATTTTATAATGTTTGATAACATGTTGGCGAAGACAAAAAAATTGTTGGTGGCTATGGCGAAAAGCAAGAAAACGAAAGAAGAACATTTCATTGTCAAGAACGTATTTTTTTCCGACAGGGGCAAAAGGAGCATATAAAAATGCCTAAAACTAACATTCAAAAGTTTTCCAAGCCTATTCATAGTTATTTTTATTAATTTCAAACATTGTATTACCAGAAGAAATCAACGTCCTGGTGCTTACATTTTTTTGCTCTGAAAAATTTGCCTTCAAAGTCAAGATATTTTGGTGACCTGTAGCTAGCTATAAATGGCACTTGAATGATGATGTTATGAGTAGTATAATGAATTGTAAGTAGAATTTTGTTATTACTGACTAAAAAAGGTTACTGATATGAATGTTTTTTCTTAGTAAACTATATTTTGTGTTTTTTTTCATCTTTTCAACGCTGGGCTGGGCCTCTGCTCTCCTAGCAACGCATTGTTGTTATGACTAAAGTACTGTGTATAGCTTTACAACTTTGTGCATAAACATGGTAGCCTTAAAGTAAAATAGTCAATAAGGAGTGTATTACACTGTGTTGTATAAGAAATATAGTGTGAATAGAACTATTTTATTGCGTTTACAATTGTTTATCACCAATTATGACGTGTTATTCTATTCTTACCTAAATTTCGGATATACGATTCCTAGGAATTGCTAAAACCTCTCCCCCCCTTTCTTTTAGTGTCGAAAAGATGCTAATACACAAGTTCACAGTCTCACAGTCTTTCTTTTGTTACCACGTCTTATTGAGAATTAAAAAGAAAAGAAGTAAACTGTAATGAATTAAGAAGGCTCTTACCATGAAAAAAAACCATGAAATATTTTTTAGAGCATCATTGAAAAATTAATTTGTTTTTTGCCAAAACCCCTTGAACAAGAACTTAAAAATTCAAATTACACATTAAAAATACTTATTATCGGAGAATTTTGTGTTAAAATATGTTAGGATTGTAACAGCGAATTTTACAAAAAAAGTATATATGCATACACCTTTTTGTATAAGAAAACCCTTTTTTGACTTAAGCCTGAATGTTCTTAGCAAGGTGACTGAATATAGGCTGAAATTTTCTTAATTTTTATTTCTCTATTTTATGTATTTTAGGATAAGGCCTTGTTAGGATGCTTATTTGACTGGAAAAAACGAAATTTTTATTGTGTGAATGTAAATATCAAGGTCTTCAAAAATTGGATCTTAACATGCTGGGGCTGGGGATTTTCTAAGGATTTTGAGGTTTTTAAGGCTCGTTTTCTTATAAAACTATTTCTTAGGGAGCGTTTACATATTACGTAATTATTTTTTTGCCTATTTTCTATTCCCCCCTCCGCCATGTAATCAGTCGTAATCATATGGTTGTCCCCCCTCCCAAAATTACGTCATCATCTACTTACCCCCCTCCCCCCCAAAAAAAACGCTTTAGATAGTTGATATTTTTTTACACTCATGATAAAATATGCTGTTAATTTTTTTTGATTTCCTTATGTCATCAAACAACTTGACCCCTCCCCCCTCCCCCATAATCAAGCGTAAGCAATTTCGATGCCTCCCTCCCCCCCCCCCCCCCCCTACTTGATTACGTAATATGTGAACGCTCCCTTATAAAAAAAAATGTGTATATATTCTTTAGATAGTTGATATTTTTTTACACTCATGATAAAATATGCTGTTAATTTTTTTTGATTTCCTTATGTCATCAAACAACTTGACCCCTCCCCCTCCCCCATAATCAAGCGTAAGCAATTTCGATGCCTCCCTTCCCCCCCCCCCCCCTACTTGATTACGTAATATGTGAACGCTCCCTTATAAAAAAAAATGTGTATATATTCTTTATAGGGAGAAAGTTTCACGGGGGAAATGTTCCGCGAGGAAAAAAAAAAGCGAAATAATGAGGATTTACATTCGCAAATAAGTGATTAAATCTATTTCGCTTAATTTTACTTTTATATTTGCTCCTATACAATTTATATGCACGTCTTTTTTACCTGCACAAGCTTAACATTCCAGTCATTATGAAATGTCTATGAAATACATTAAAAAAAATCCAAGGCAAAAAATTTATTTCAAAATTTATCCTGTTAAGGTAATGTAAATATTAAAATCCACTTTCATATTTTTTTTAGTTTTTATGTGGCGTCAACAACCTGTTAAAGTGTTTATGGATTACTCCTTGTATGGTTTCAATCGTTTGGGATACTTTTTGTTGCAAACACAACTATGCACATTATATGGTTCTTATTGGAAGACTTATTTAAAGAATTATGTTAATGTACAGTTTTTATTTTTATGTTTGCTAAATGAAATACACAAATTATATTGTAACTTAGATTATTTTATCTTTGTTTGAGACTTTTCTTCATGAGTTCTAAGGGGCATGTTCATATGGGAAATATTTTCTCGGGAACCGGGAAAAGGTTTCAGCATGATATCAAGTCAAGATCTCAAACTCTTAACAAAATTTAGTTGCGTTTATATGAGAAAAAACATTTACCCGCCTACCAAGATCTCGGGTGCGCATGATCGAGATCTCGGTAAGCGGGTAATGCATTTTCCCAAAAAACAGAAGTTTCCTCGGCAGGCGAGATAAATTTATGTCGATTGGGCATAATTTTCAAGAATAAACAATAGATTCTTATCATAATAAACAATAGAAACTTATCACATGGTATTTTCTCACCTGAGGAAAAGTTTTCTCGCCCATGCCATATGAACAGAAAGTAAAAATTATATCATGCTGAAATATTTCCCCGCTATCCGAGGAAATATTTGATATGAAAAGCCCCTAAATATGACATTTCGCACTTAACAGCAAAAGCGTGGCAGTATACATTGTTCAAAGCATTCATAAGGCCTTATTTGGTTTATTTTTTCACAGTTTAATTAACAGCCAGCTAGCTAAATATAAAACCGAAACTGCCACTTAGGCTCTTGGAGTGCTCTTAAAACATGCTCTTATTTCATCCAAATTTAAGGCTTGTATTCTTTGGCCAAAAATTAACCCATGTGCTATTAAATTGAAGGTAATGCAATTGTGTGGCCACATATCAATCTGCTATATCTTAAGCTTTTGCTGCATTTTTTTCCCTGTCCTAGCATTTATGGCTAGCTACCCCACAATGACCTGCTACACTGTATCTAGGTGGTCTTGATCTACCACACTTTCATACTTAGATTTGTGCAAATCAGAGTGACATCAAAAGAACTGTTAAATGTAATAATGAGATTAATTTAACCTTTTTTGACTATCTAAGACTTATAGAACTTTTTGCATGTCGTTCTGTCGGCCATGTTTGTTGATATTCAAGGAGGCTAGCTAGCCAAACACCCTTACCGTGGAAAATGCTTAAAAACTTTTAGTAAAAAAATGTAAGCAAAATAAGGTTTTTTGCAGCGGAAAGACAAATCCCGTAGCTTTTCAAAATATATATACTTTACTGGGTGAAAAACTTTAGTTCTCTCTCAAATTTTGGTAGAATATAGGAATTCTGCAAATTTGTCGGATAAAAAAACCCTTGCGTTTACGTTGCCACAACAAAAGCAACCCCGTCGTTTTCAGTGTTTATACGGAGCCTTGGCCACACTTATTATAATAAAATACAAAGTAAACAATATTTTAGCACCATGCCTTGTAATTTAGCATGTTAGGTCAGGTATGTCGAGATTATCACGTCATCATCGCCACGGAATTTTTGCGTTTTGAGATTTCAAAAGTTATCGCATGCGCAGACTGAATTTCCTGTGTACAGGCGGAACTGAATGACCGTGTAAGATATTGACGTTAAAGTAGTAGTATTGACGTCGCGCCGTAACGTCAGAAAATTTAACATTTTAGACATGCATTTTTCGGCAACATCAAAGGAAAATGAAGACATCCACTTTGCCTGTCACAGAGACACGGAACTGGCGTATTATTATATAGAAAGTCGACTAGTCGATAAGGCCCGTGGAAAAATCCACTGAGGCAGGATAAAAAAAGCGTCATTTGAAATTTTGTTGACGTCATCCTACAAAAAAAATAAGAACCTTTTTTTCACGTTGCCTCCATTGTGTACAGCTTAAAGCGTTGATTAAGAAAATGTATATAATCATATGGCTGTTTCCCGTGAAAGAATCCACTGATTTCTCATTTAATTGATGTAACAGATATACGTCCATCAAAAAACAAACAATACAGCAGTTCGAATCTTACAATCTGCATTATTATATAAATGACTAAAAAATTGAACAACTGCATTATAATGTGACATTTAAAATCTAAATCTACTAAAATTACTTGCTCTGACCCTCTGACAATGCAAAAATTATTTGGAAAGAAGTTTACCAAAGCATTTCAAACTACATCTCACCCATAAAATTTAAATCACTCAAAATGTCACATACAAAAAAAGCTGATCAATGTCAAACACAAATCTTTGTCAATATTTAAATCTGTTTGTTACAAAACCTGCCAAATGTTGACACAAAATGTGAAAAATAAACAATAAATTGTGCCTCTGGCAGAAATTTTTATTTAGGTGTAAAAAAATGGATTGCAAGGATAAATTATAATGCAACAAAACGTTTTTTTTTATATTGCATACGTTCCTTCCTCACTAAACTTTAGACAAAATGTCAAAAAAAAACAGCTTTTAAACCCGAATATAATAAAAATCAGTCCTTTTAGCAACTTGCATGCTGTTTTACCATCAATAAGTCTTACACGAAATTTCAAATCTCACATAGTATTCTGTCACAAATGTTCACATAAAATATATATAAAAAATAACAGCTTGTATAGTGTGAAACCAATTGGCAAATTTTTTTTTTTGGCTAATTAGTCAAATTAGAGATGCAAAAGAAAAAGTTTGAGTCATAATGAGTCATGTTAAAACAACAACAGCAATCGATCTAACAGTTCATTATATGCCAATTTTTGCACCAAATTTGCAACACAAAATACAAATTCTAAATAATACTAAATTCTCTTATTTTGGTCCATTGCATACCCACGGTCTTTCACAAAAGTTTAATCGAAATGTAAAATATGAGAGGTTAACGACAAAATCAAAGTTTGCAAAATTTAATTATTTTTGTATTATATATATCTATTGCATATGCCCTCTAAAACAATATTTTAATTTTAATCCAAAATGCGGAAAAAAAACAGTTTGCAACAAAAAATCAGTTATTTCGATGATATTGCATACACTCTTTCCCCACAAAAGCTTCACAAAGTGTAAAAAAAGAATGATTGTAGGGAGTACTTCTAATTCAACAAAAATCAGTATTTTTTGACATTTTGCATGTTGTCCTTACCCATTAAATCTTACCCAAAATTTCAAAAAACTGCGTTTTGGAACGCATCAAATTTAAATAGAGAAGGATCAGTCATTTCGGTATGTTGTATATACAGAGTCCTCCTCGAAGGATTTATACAAAATATAAAAAACACAGCTTGCAAGGTGTAAAATCTAATTCCTCTTCTGTGTATGGTCCTTCCTCACAAAATTAACATAAATATGTCAAAAAAAGTTTCAGTTATAACATCTAAAACTACAAAGATCAGTTCTATCAGTATGTCATGCCATTGTCTTACACAAAATGTTCACCTTAAAGTTTCACAAGGCCCAGCATGTAAATTAAAAACAACTAAGATCAGGTATTTTGGTCTATTTCATACCATCCTGTCCCAAAGAATTTATATAAAATGTGAAAATTGAGTGGTAAAACAAAAATTTGCAAAATTCCATTTTTTTATATGCATATTGTATATGCCTTCTGCAACAATAAGTTAATCCAAAATGTCAAAAAATGAAAAAAAAAGCTTACAAAGAGTATAAAACCGAAATCAACAAAGTAGCTCTTTTGGTGTATAAAATGGAATATGGCCATATGCACAAAAAGTTAAACTAAATGTAAAAAAAACGGTTGTGTTTAGTAGTTCAACAAATGTCAGTTCTTTTAGCATGCAGAATTATGTCTTTGCCCACAAACTCTTACATGAAAATGTCAAAACCATAAATTGGAAGAAATTAAAAAATTCTAAAAAAATCAGTTCTTTCGGTATATTGCATGATCCTTTTGCCACAAAAGTTAACATAAAATTTCAAAAAAAAACCACAACAATTTGTATATATTATATACACTGTGTATATAAATGGAAAGTCACCCCAGCCTTCCCTGTACATTTTTCACCCTAAATGTAAAAAAAGTAAATCCTTCCTCCGCCTCCCCCCCGAAAATAAATATAAATAATCAAAAACCCATGTAAATACTGCAAAAAATGTGAAAAAGCTACTTAAATTTTCCCCATAATGTCAAAAACCTCTGTCGAATAGGAATTAAAAACACAAGTTTTTCCGGTGTTAATATGTATATAGTACTCCCTCAAAAATGTTTAAACGTTTCTTAAATATGTAACACGAAAAGTCATCAACAAAACATTGGAGTCAGAACATCTAGAACAACAAAAATCACCACACTTAAGCTACCAGAATTACTACATGTTAAATAAAAATCGTTTTGTCATATTGCATGCGACCGATGTAAGTTTAGTTACACAAAATGTGAAAAATACGTTAGCTATATATATTTGCATAACAAAGAGTCCTTAAACTATCCTTAAGTATTATATAATACTTTTTTAAAAGGTGTTGTGGCTTGTTATATCTTCTAATTTAAGCTTAAAAGGTCAAGTCAAATAAGTTACATCCATATTCCTAGCAAAGACCACTAAGATAACTGTAGATAACTATGGTAGCTAGCTTACATGTAAAAGCAACATAAAACCCACAGGTTCGTCCCCTGACGATCAAAACAACCGTAAAAACTTGGAATTTTCAGCAAATAAAATTGCTTTATTTTGATCACGTGGTTAGATTCATCCAATTAAATTTTTTATTTTGATCACGTAATTTTAAAACGCAAACAAACAAACGCAAACGCAAACTCGCGGTTTTTCTCGACAAAGAAGACATATTTTTTTCGGTAACATCAAAGATTTTTTTCGGTGACATCAAAGAAAAATAAGCATATCAACTTTATTTTATTATTATACAGATAAGGCCCGTGGAGAAATCCACTTAGGCAGATGGACAATGGACAAATAGGTTTTTTAGATGTTTCGCTCACGTCAGCAGTGCAGATCCAAAAATAAAATTGCAACATTTAGTTGATTCTTTTTCTGTAATGTGTAGAGGTTAAAACGCTGATCAAAATAATGTATAGGATCATATGTTTTCGAGGAACGCCTAAGGAGATATAAGGGTTTAAAAATTTCGCCAAAAGGCCAAAAAATTTTTTTAGAAATTTGTATACCTGTTACCTTCATCGTATAGATCTTAAAGCGCTGATCAAGAAAATGTATAGGATCATGTACTTTTGACAAACGGTTGCAGAGATATTGGGGTTTAAAGGTTTTTGATGACGTCATCAACCCGTCCATTCCGAAACGGATTCGGGGACCCAGCTTTTGGAAACTTACCCAAATTGGTCCCAGGTGGTCCCTAGTTACCCACGCGGTGAAAAATCATTGACGTCCACCACCTCGTTTCCAAGTTATTTGGCCTCAAAGTTTTAGGTGCACTGTAATGGCTTCATTAATTTAATATAAGCTATTAAAGTAGTGTTATTTTCGTCGCGCCGTAACGTCAGAAAATTTAACATATTAGACATGCATTTTTCGGCAACATCAAAGGAAAATGAACACATCAACTTTGCCTGTCACAGACACACGGACACACTTAGCGTATTATTATATAGACTAGTCGATAAGGCCCGTGGAAAAATCCACTCAGACAGAATTAAAATTAAAAAAAGGGTCAGTTGAACTTTGATGACGTCATCAACCCGTCCATTCCGAATTCTTAATTAGTAAAATATGGCTGTTATTTTTACCGATAAAGACATCAGCTATACAACAGCTTAGAGTGAAGTCTGATTCTACAAAGATTTGTTCTTTCAGTATATATATTGCATGTGGTCTATTTCCACAAAAGTTTACACAAAATTTCAAAAACAGCATTTTGCAACACGAACAATATGAACTGACAACCATACCATCCTCTCATAATTTTTTTTAACCCAAAGTCAACCCACGTATATAAATTTCCAATCAAATGTCAAAAAACCCTGTAAAAAAACCTGGCATTTTACATGTAGGCTGACAAAAGTTTAATAGGATGAGGAAACAAAACAATAAAAAATAACTTAACACACACACTTTAAATTCTATAAAATTCGTTCCACTTGTCATATTGTTGTCCCCTTGTAAAGTTTACAGGAAATGTGAAAAAATTATTCTCTATGGGCATAAAAATGTGTCACAGTATCCTAAAAGTTCAAGAAAGATTTTGTAGCTAGCTTGTTACATCATAATTCGTGTTCAAAAAAGAAGAGAAGTTTGACTACTGAGGTAGCTATAAATATCTAAAAAAAGAGGAATAACAACAAAACTCATAGATTAGAGCTAGCTATGGGATGGAGCCTTGAAGCTAACATTAGCTAGCTAGCTAACAAAACAGTACCTAAGACACCCAGTTAAATATACTTAAGCTGGGGAGACTTAAGAGATAGAGAAATGTATGTTCTAGCGCAATCCCTAAAACGCACACGCGCACGCCCACGAACAAGTCCCTAAAACGCAGCGCATAGCTATAGTTATTCTCTATTATTCTACCTTGATGACGTCATCAAGGTAGAATAATAGATCCCAATATTTTCTAGCGCAATTTCCCATAATATTCTACGCGCATAAGGGGAATTCCCTAATGATACTAATAATCACTAAATAATCAACGCATGCGCAATAAGATGCGTTAGTTTTGACCACGATGAAATCCTCTGTCAATCGAAAAATCATACAATAAAGAGAGAATGAATACATACACTGTAAAACAATTACGAGATATTGCAAAAGGTCGTGGTTTAACAGGGTATTATAGACTACGCAAGACTGAATTAGTTGATATGTTGGAGGAGCAACCTAGGAGGGCTATACAACCGGTCAAGCCCGTGACTATACTACCAACACCGGAGGCCATGGATATATTCGAGAAACAGGAGCTGTCGAAAAATCGCTCGATCGTGAAAACTAAGATGCGTGGATGGTACAACTGGTTAGTTGATGCTGTCCCCAAACCTATAAAGGAGGGGGTCAAGAGGACCTATGCAGCCTTTAAACGTAGGGTGATGGGACTCTATGGCATGGCAGCCAACATAAGACCTACACTTCATGACGAGGTTGAAAAAGAGGCCGAGGAAGACTACCTGGAAGACATCCAAAAACTATATGACCAAACGGGGCAAGATTTTACGCCCCAGGAAAATAAACATGCTCACCATAGGACCTTCCGAAGTTTCCGCATTCCCGGTATAGGAGGAGCGGACGTCGATGGGTATATAGGGATGGTGCGACCAAACGTGAAAACCTTGGTTGAGGGGCAGGTAGAAGATATGGGGTCGGCAAAGATACAGCTGTCACTATGGATCCATTGGATTAAGCCAATAGAGGGGACGAAAGACAAATATGAGGAGGCTAATAAAGTATTTCATAGTAATATGGCATCAGTATTCCAGGGTAACAATGTAGATGACATGCTGGATACGATGTTTGCTCAAGTTAAAACACATGTGGAAAACCCGGCATTCCCCAAAAGTGGCTTTACGATCGGTCGAATCCTACACCTTGATGTAGACTTCCATAAGCTACGGCTAACAAGGGGCTCATCGTATATACAAGCACCTAAATGGATAGCTTCGAAAAAGGCAATTTTTAATCCTAAAAATGAAGATGAGGAATGTTTCAAGTGGAGCATCATCGCTAGCCTACATCATACGGAGATTGAAAGAGATCCACAGAGAATCAGTAAGCTGAAACCCTATGTAGACCTCTACAATTGGCAGGGTATAGAGTTTCCTACAAGCATCAAGAGTATTACAAGTTTGAGGATAATAATCCGGGCATTGCGGTGAATGTCCTATATGTGACGGGAAAGAAGATTAATATCCTGCGCCGATCGCATTATAGCGGACGTGGTAAGCAGGTGAATCTACTGCTCCTTACGGATGACAAAAAGACTCACTATACAGCCGTCAAAAGTCTATCACGACTCCTGGGTATTGAGACCTCGAAAAATACTTCAAAAATGCATTTCTGCCTAAACTGCCTACACGCCTTTCCAACAATTGAATCGAGAGACAAGCACCATGGCTACTGCAAGGACCACGGGGCTGTTAAAATTACGATGCCAACAGAGGCCGAAAAATGGTTATTCTATAGGGATGGTCAGATGCAATTCAAGGTACCCTTTGCTATCTATGCGGATTTTGAGAGTCTCCTCATCCCGGTAGAGGATACAAGGGAGACTAAGACTAAAAAGCTAAGCAAACATGTACCGTCTGGCTGATGCACGTATAGTACCTTTGCCTATGGGGATGTACCAGATCCCCTAACGGTGTACCGCGGCAAGGATTGCGTCACCCGCTTCGTCAACCATCTGGAGGACGAGGTCAAAAGACTATACTATACCTACCCTCAGCAGGACATGCTGCCTCTAACAGAGGTCCTAAAAAGGGAACATGACGAGGCATCGAAATGTCATATATGTCTAAAGCCCTTCGATGATTGTGAAAATAACCGCAAAGTTCGAGACCATTGTCACTATACGGTGCTGTATAGGGGCGCAGCGCATAACATTTGCAACCTCAAATACAAGATAACCAGCCATATTCCAATCATATTACACAATCTCTCGGGGTACGATGCCCATCTCTTCATCCGGGAACTGGGCGAGAAGTACAACATGCAGGACATTGGGTGCATCGCCGAGAACAAGGAGAAATATATAAGCTTCAACGTTAAAATTAAGGTACCCCTTGGAGGTATGGGATCTGGTGATGGTGAGGTGTACAAGAAGATTGAGATTCGGTTTATCGATAGTTGTCGGCTCATGCCATCAAGCCTAGAGAAATTAGCAAGCAATCTCATTGGGACAAACGCCGCCGGCATGAAATGTCAGCAGTGTGCAGATACCTGTCTGGAATTCCAGGACATAGACGCCGATTATATTGCAAAGTTTTGGTGTAAAAATTGCGACTCAAATACCACGAAGCAGCTTAATCGTGACCAGGTAAAGGCAAACGTACCATCAATGGCAAAGTTCATCGACAAAGATGATACCTTCAGGCTGATGCTTCGAAAAGGCGTGTATCCGTATGAGTATATGGATGGATGGCAGCGATTCAAAGAGTTGGAGCTACCTCCAAAGGAGGCGTTCTACAGCAAGCTGAATATGAAGGGTATCAGTGACAGGGACCATGAATATGCTAAAAAGGTATGGAATATCATTACTCCGGAGGGTGATAACATCACCATGGGGGACTACCATGACATCTACATGACCATAGACGTCCTGCTATTAGCCGACGTCTTCGAGACGTTTCGAGGCGTCTGCTTGGACAACTACAGCCTTGACCCTGCACACTTCTACAGCGCACCTGGCTTAGCATGGAAGGCGGCACTTAAGTATACCGGAATTAGGTTAGAGCTCCTCCCAGACCCTGACATGCTCCTGATGTTCGAGAAGGGTATAAGAGGAGGTATAACACAAGATGTACACCGGTATGCCAAGGCAAACAACAAGTACATGGGAGACCACTACGATCCAGGGGTTGAATCCTCCTACCTGCAGTACCTGGATGCGAACAACCTGTACGGATGGGCGATGCGTCAAGACCTACCCACGGATGGCTTCAAATGGATGTCAAACGTTGATACCTTTAAGGAAAAAAGCAAAATCGAGAAGCTCGTTGAGGAAAACAAGTATGGGTACATCCTGGAGGTTGATATCGACTATCCAAAGGAGCTACACGACAAACATAACGAGTTGCCATTCCTACCGGAGCGCAGGATGATAAAGAGGGTCGAGAAATTGGTACCAAATTTGGAAAACAAACGGAGATATGTGGTACATATCAGAGCCCTTCACGAGGCTATAAAACATGGGCTTGAATTGAAGAAGGTCCATAGGGTCATCCGGTTTAACCAGAAGGCATGGCTGAAGGGCTATATCGATCACAACACAAGGCTTAGAACGGCTGCCAAAAACGAGTTCGAGAAGGACTTTTACAAATTAATGAATTTGAGCGTGTTCGGCAAGACCATGGAAAACATCCGGAACCACCGCAACATCCAACTGGTCACCAATGATGAGAAGTACACGAAGCTTGTGATGAAGCCGAATTTCAAGGGAGTAAATCGGTTTAGCAAGCACCTTCTAGGTATAGAGATGGGTAAAACAGAGGTCAAAATGAACAAGCCTGTATATATAGGACAGGCCATCCTGGATTTGTCGAAGATGGTGATGTACGAGTTCCACTATGATTTCATGCAACCCAAATATGGTAGTAAATTACAACTATGCTACATGGATACGGACAGCTTCGTTTACCACATTCGAACTGAGGATTTCTACCGTGATATTAAGGATGACGTCGAAAAAAGATTCGACACAAGTGCCTATAATCCTGATGATAACAGGCCTCTTCCTATAGGGAAAAACAAGAAGGTCGTGGGCCTCATGAAAGACGAACTAAGCGGGAAGGTCATGACCGAGTTCATTACGTTGAGGGCCAAGGCATACGCCTATAAGAGTCTTACGCCGGAGGGTGGGGATCGCAAGGCCAAGGGTGTTAAAAAATGTGTGACGAAGAAATCCATCACCTTCGACGACTATCAGCGATGCCTGGAAGAGGGCGTTGATATATACAAAACCCAAGTCTTGATACAAAATAAGAACCATAAGGTATACACACAAGAGGTATCGAAGTTAGCATTAAACAGGGAGGATGACAAACGTATCGTGCAACCTGACCAGATTACAACACTTGCTAGAGGCCATTGCGACCTGCCGCCCGAAAGGGAATAAAATGGATGTGTGCCTACTAATTGCTATACTACTACCATATGTCATGATCGCCTATATTCTTTTTCGTTATAAACGACTAATAATAAAGATGTCTGATATTGCACAAGTATTCGACACAGCCTCTGCAGAAACCTATGAGCAGATAGAGAAACCTATCGATAAGCGTCAGGTCCTGAAAGAGGTCCTGAGGAAAGGTAAAGGGCACCTACTTCCGAAAAAATGCACAGAAGGGTTTGTTGACAAGGTCCCAGATGAGGCCATTGACAAGGTACATACTGAGTACCTTCAACGAGAACTCCACGAAAAGGGTGAGAAGACGGCCAGGGCACTGTCTACCCACGTGATCAGTTTATATGCTAGCATGATTGGAATTATAGTTGATATTGACTCTGTTGAGGAGCTAAGGAGAGATATCGAGGAAGACCCTATAATCCGAGACTCTATGACAGATCTCGGGATCCTTGTGTACTGCACTATTGGGAGGTGTCTGGCACCCCTTCTGGTAGCAGGACATACAGCGAGGCATATCAAGAAGAAAGAGGATGCGGGGGAGGTGGAGGCCAAGGAAGAGCCTCGGACGGTACTATAATAAAATGGGTGAAGAGATTCAGCAGAAACAAGAAGAGGGGAGGGTCATAACCAAGAAAAATGAGGGTCGTGTTGCAGCTGGCAAGAGACTTGCCGAATGGAACCGTAAGAACAAAGCCGACCTACAGAAGAACGTGGGCAAAGAACCTTTACAAGAAGATCAAGAACCTGCGATAGGTTCTAGCAAGTCAACGGATGTATACCTTTATGGGGTCGGTACGCTTGCAGTGTTGGCGATAGGGGTTGGTGTCTGGTACAGCTTTGGCAGGGGGGGTGAATGAATCTAACAAGTCAGCGACTAATCCAGAGCCTCAGCAGGGGAAACAAGGCAAATTTCAACCAAATATCGATATTTTCAAGATGCAATGATTTTTTTCCAAAAAATGACATTAATAAATGACAAGCAAGCATGATGACAGCAATATGGATCCGAAGGAGACGATGGTCATTGATTCCTTATGGGAATCAGTCAGACTGGTATCATATACAATCCTGATCGCTATGGGTGCAAAGAAGGCCCTAGGAGTTTCTAGGCCCGGGGCAAAAATGGACTTGGAGGACGGTCTGAAGCTCGCCGGCTACATGACGGCAGCGATCTTATTCGACGAATATGCCATCAAACAGGGATGGTATAAGAAGTCCCTGATACCCCCGAAGTAGACCGCATGGTAATGTTTCTATTTTGCCTTAAGAGGTCAAATAGAAAATGGAGGAGGCTAGGGATTACCCAAAATGCAAAAAAAAGTCTTAACCCTGGACAATTTCGGTATCAAACCTTGTGGTCGGCTAAATCACAGGGCGAGTCTCTGGATAGTAAATGGAAAGTAAAAAATGTTGTTCGAAGTGCAAAAAACTGTTAACCCTGGACATGTTTAAGATTAGGGGGAATGGTCGAACGAAGAGCTGCATAGATTGCCTCGCTAGGGCTAGGGAGAGGCGGCGTACCAAATGCAAGGACCCTGTTATTGAACAAAAGGTAGACATCCTTACCACTGATGCGGAAATTAGGGGGATTAAGCAGGATGATAATTATCTGCTTTTGTATACTTTGTTAACATACAACATCCTACCCCAGTACATAGAACTTATCGAAGCACCACCCGAGAGGGGTTATGAAGAAAAAGAACTACTCGTCAAAAGGTACCGCAATGCATTAAGATGCCTACATGGGAAATTAATATATACCCCACCCCCCTTGGAATATAGGGCTCGAAATACCAAGATCTGCCCCGCCTGTCGGGGTCCCCTGGAGAATGGACATGGAGGTGTACTAATATGTAGTGAATGTGCCGGGGTAGTTTCAAAGGTCTGCGATCAAAAGTGGGGCAACTATTAGTGTAAATGGATGTCGTAAGGGATCCACATACAGCAATCTTTACAGGACCCACAAGCTGCGGAAAAACACAACGTGTCCTGAGCCTATTGGAAAATGAGTATAGGGGGCACTATCACAACATAGTCATCCTGTGCCCCACCATACGGTGGAATACGACATACCTTGAGAGGGCCTCACTATGGAAGGACCCTTACGTGTTCCTAATTGACCCCAGAAATGAGCTTTTTGAATGGATTTCGAAATTGTCGTCGCTGCTGGCATGCGAGGAGAGTCTCTTCATAGTCGACGATATGATATCTGACGAGAGTCTCGACAAGAAAAGGCAGCCGTTGCTTGAGCTTGCCATCAGTGGTAAGCATCGCAAACACAGCTTATGGCTATTGACGCAGTCTTACACAGCCTTACCCAAGAACCTTCGGAGGCAGAAGAAGCAAATCTTTCTCTGGTATCCCTCAGAAAGGAGTGACATGAAAATGGTAGACGAGGAGACGAACATGATCCCCGATTGGACCGACATCAAAGCTGAGCTGAAAACATCAAAGCACGCTTGCTTGTACGTGAGATTGGAACACCCTCGAGCTTGGGAGATTATCGAATGACCGTTGAAATCCTCTGGGTAAGCATTGGTATATAGAAAATGTCATCGCAGGTTATGTTCAACGCAGGAGCAATTGAAACTCTGTCCAACAGCCAGGATCAACCGCTTTTTAAAAGGGCCGATCTAGGGAGGTTTTTAGGTCTTGAAAAAGTTAAAAATATGTCAATACCTTCAACTTTCCTATATACCAGGTCTGAAATAGTGGAGTCCAAGGGGGCATCTCCGCCGGGCCCCCTTGGTAAGTCGAAAAATCCCCACGACGTCTTCGTGACGCTAGATGGTGCCCTGGAGATTGTGCGTCGTAGCAGGAAACCCAAAGCTGCGGGAGTAATCAAATGGCTGGCCCGGGCAGGTGTCCAAAAATTACAGGATATAATTAAAGAGCATCGCCAGGTCCTAGAGGATAGGGATAGTCAGCTTATGGTGCCGGGGGATGAGATTGAGGAGCTACAACAACGTGCCGTGTCCCACCTTGAAGATCCTGGTAAGGATAATAGTATAGTTATTATCCAGAAGAACAACGGCGATCCCTTTCAATACCTTGCCATCTGTGGTCAACAGGGATATGTATCACAAAAAATACGAAATAAGCTTGTTGACTACCCCCAGGGTGATATTGTGGTACTGGCAGAAACACCAAACGCTATCGTCCACTACAATTGGCTCCGAGAACGTGGATGTATTAAAGTCAACCCGGAGAGGGTTAGACATTTTAGGCTTGGTGAGAATTACACGCATGAACGCCTCTTAGAACTTGCTGAATAGACATGATTTTCACTACCCTTATGGATAGTAAAAATTATATGAAAAATCCCTACCACTCTTTAACATGTTCCGGAGGTACCTGAACATCCTCCGGAATAAGCATGAGTTCTTCTGACACGAAGCTTCTTTCGGGACCATCCCTCAAATAGTACAAAACACGACTACCTGTCACGATCCTATCCAGCCTATACATCTTTTTACTCCAAAAGGCGTCGGTTGCACGTCGTCTCGCATCACCATGCTCTTCTCCGGGTTGCAGGAGGTATAAAAATAATCCATCCTCAGGCAGGGGTTTCTCTTCGGGATATTGCTGACTTTGTGCGAGAGGTACCTCATCCATCTTAATCGCCTTGTTAGGCTTCATATTGATCATGGAAGTCTTGGTATTGTTGAGACCCTTCACGATAGTGTACAGATGCTTGACCCATATACTGCTAGTCTCATCAGAGGCCAACTCTTGGGCATCTTGAGGCTTGAAGAGTCTTTCGGCAAGAACCTTGTTGTACGATTCGACGAAGGCCGTGAACGTATGGTGGTACTTTGTGGTAGCCCTCTTGATCTCGACGCCTTTACCCTCTAGTAGCTTCGTTACATCTGATTTGAACTCACTACCGTTATCACACTGAAAAATCTTAGGGTATCGTAAAGGTCCCGCCTTGTAGATGTCCTTAATCATCCCTGCAACCTCACTAGCCTTTTTCGTACGTAGGGGCCTAGCTACCTTGTACCTTGAAGCAACGTCAATACCCGTCAGGATGTATTTGTAGGTACTTCCATATAGCTTGTCATGCGGCATATAGAGTAGATCGAATTGATGCATTTCGTTAGGTGTTGTAATGGCGAAATGGGGGTAATCAATACGCCTTGGGCCCCTGATATGTCGGAGCCACAAGAGCTGCCTGGATAGCCAATGAGTTGCCAGCTTTTTGGAGAGACCGCTCTCCTTCGCGAGTAATTTGATAGCCTTGCGCCCGGTCCACAGATGTTCTGGGGTATAGTATATATTGCCCAGCTTTTCCGCCTCCTCATCGGTAATACTATGTAATACTTTTGACATGTTTATTATATGTCAAAAAACTTAGAGGTATCTGTATGCCACAAACCCCAGCAGAGATAGGGGGCCAAGGATGAATGTGAGCTTGCCGTCTTGTTGCTTCTTGGAGGGTATGTAATAGTCTGATAGCTGTGGCGCCTTCTTGCTCGAAGCGATATAAAATTTATACATATCGTCATCCAATTCACGAAGGCTCTTACCGGCCCTTATTTGTATTTCACGTTGCTCAGCAAACCAATCAAGCTTGGCTTGCCTTTTTCGTATCCACTCCGCCTGTGCCTCGTTCAATTCTTCAACGGCTTTATCATGCCTCTTCCGTTCAGCTTCACCATGCCCTGAAAGTTTAGAAAAAAGATAGTTTGTGCCACTGAAGGCTAATGCATTTATCGCAGCACCTGCAACAAGGACAGCGATTGTCGCCATACTTTATTTTAATACATCACACCCTCTAGCCTACCCCCAAGTATGTTCA
Organism: Hydractinia echinata; assembly: GCA_030067915.1. Taxonomy (NCBI): domain Eukaryota; kingdom Metazoa; phylum Cnidaria; class Hydrozoa; order Anthoathecata; family Hydractiniidae; genus Hydractinia; species Hydractinia echinata. The sequence continues at coordinate 51,926 of JASGCC010000277.1, forward strand.
TTTGAGCGTCTTGCAGGAGGTATACATAGCATGTAAAATCACCAGTTCCATCGGCTTTCTTGGTCATATGCAACGTGATGCCGTCACTAAGCCTCTGTAGGGGCCTCCCGCTACCATGTAAAATATCATCCGGAGAGGCTCGAAAATCGACAAACAAAGCGTATCGTTCGCTGAAGAATTGGCCAATCGTGACGCTAGAGTCGTGACCACCGAAAATGTTGACAATCTGTTCAAAATGGTCTTTCGGGAGCATGGCATGAGAGTATAGTTCATTGGGTTCACCCTCGACAGTGATACTAATGCTCTCAATTTTTGGATTGTAAAAGACCTCATTGATACCAGCGTAAGCTTTCACTTTCCCAGGGTCTATGAACAATAGCAAGACACCTTTCAATGACTTGGCTGGAGTGTCAATTTGGAGGTTGTAACCGGTATCTGCCTTTTTCATTATGACTACCTTGCTACGGAGTATTCGTTCGTAGGGTAAGGCGAGACGGCTATACCTCGACATTATAGCACTCGCTATGTAATGTAGGGCAAATTGCAGTCGATCATGGAATTCCGCCGGATAGAAGGGTAAGTCCCTCGTCAACTCAAACATTTTTCCCAGTGGCACGCAGAAAGTGTTACCATACGCCGCAACAATCGCCTTTTCTTCATCAGTGCCAACGTGATCGCTAGCTTTCACCCGTAACGCCCTTATGGTTCCATCATTAGGGTTTATACCTTCTAGAATAAGGTTGTTGTCCCTGTTAAATTTTGGTAGCCATAGATCTCGGTACACTGCCAGGATGTTATAATCCGATATATTCTGGACCTCTTTGCCATTCAACGTAATGCGTAGATTTTTTACAAGTGATTTGCCTATGTTGCTGACAATGGTACGCTTTGTATTAGTCCCCGTCAGCGTAAGGTCAAATAAGAGCTTGATACTGCCAGGAAAAATAACATCATTCTGGGGCATATTTGGAATATCCACATAAAGGTCCTCATTCTGAGAGATAGTAGAGGGTGTGTGACTTATTTGAACTCGTTGCTTTCTGCCCTTGATACCTAAAAGCTGCTTCGTCTCTGCATATGGATCCAATGTAGTTCCGAATGAATTCATGTTTATTATATATAATAAATGTTTATACTAATAAATGTCTGATAATCCGGCATTTACTCCAGAGGATCAGATAGGGAAGGAGGATAGGGTAGGTGGGCATGATGATGATAGTACGCAACGGCTCCCATCAACGCATCAGCTACCAGGAACATCGGGGACGAGTCCAAGAATACAACAACATATTGAAGGGGACATCGCGGACGAGGCCAACAAGACGTTTTTGGTAGATAAGGTCAAAGATCTATACGCTACACTTATGAGTAATACGAAATCCGGGGAATTAAGAATCCCGATGATAATTAGTGATTTTACACTCCGTGGGAGGCGTATATATTTCAAAGGTATAGATATTAGCGAAATGATCTATAAGGGGAATGGCTTTGAATTAAGGTCCTCCGGGGCTATCTTATCAAATTTGAAGGTAGACCTCGTGCGCGGCTTGGGTTTTACCGACTATACCACCGGAACACCTAACAAGGGCAATGGGGCAATGGCCCGGAACCTTATGAATAAACTTGATGTCCTTATATTAAATAAGGCCCCGGATAAAGAGGAGGAGGGTGAGATATTCGAGATGAATACATTGGAAACTATAGACAGCATTCAGAATTTTGCATATGATGTAGAGGGTTATGCAGATACCCCATTTGCAGGCATCGACGGCGATGCCACCGAGGTCCCTGATATGAAGAAAATAAAGCTAGAAATTGAAACCCTGCAGGATAACATTAAAAAATTGAAGGATGAGATTATTATATATGATAGTGATATAATCAAAAAAGAGGGCAATCTGAAAGAACTTAAGGGGCAGAAGACTGGGGGGAGAAGGGATATAGAAATCGCCGGCCTTGAGAAGGGTATTAAGGAATTGAAGAAGGATAAAAAGGCCGTGCTGGATAAACATGGTCTACTTTCCTCCGAAATCTTTAAGCATCTGAAAAATATCAGGGCTGAGTTGATGAAAATCGCTGGGGATGACACGTCTTTGATGGAGAAGCTTAAAAACCTTTTCAGGGAACAGGGTCTGACTATAGCCTCCATAATCTCCGCTATTGGATTACTTGTTTCAACCATCGTACTTGCGGCTACAGGAGGAAGTGCCGCGGCGGGTGCTGCAGGGGGAAGTGCCGCCGGGGGTGCTGGAAAAGGCTTTGTAGAGAAGCAGCTTGAAAGGCTAGGAAGGTTCTTGAAATACCTAGCAGGCAAGGCAGGTGTTGCATTACCTGGCATCATTGGTACGGCTGTCTCCTTCCTTCTGAGGGTAGCTGCAACAGTCGTGGAATACGCGGCAAAACATCTGTACATGGCAATCGCGGCTGCTGCTGGGTTTACTATGGTTTATATTGGAAGGAGGAAATACGTTACCTAAGCCACATGTACGCTATGATGAGACCTACCCCCGTCGTGATTAATGCAGCCTTTGTATCCTCGTGCTGGTTTTGTGGGGGTTCCCTATGCCCGGGGGAATGTGGTTTGATATTTGCCACATGTCTGATGGTATGCTCGGTATGTCTAAGAGGTGTAGCATGTATAGGAGGTATATGAGGTATACTATGCTTTGTAGTATGTATAGGTGGTGTGGTATGCTTTGTAGTACGTATGGGAGGTGTGGTATGCCTCACAATAGGCCTGTTATTCACATCAACCTGGGTACCAATATTGACATTGGTGGGTGCTATCAAAATGTTGTTGTTGTACCCTACAATCCTGCCTATGCGCAGGTTCATGTCTGATGGACACATGTACACGCTTGGCATGACGGCAAAATTCACCGATGTTCTTGCGTATTTAAGTACCTTCTGGAACTCTGCAAGATCGTGCCTCACATTCTCCTGACGTTGCACCATAGCTTCAAATTTTTGTATCAAAATTTGCCTTGCTGTATAGTTGTCAGCACCAGACCCAATTAAGGATGCCTTGGCCCCTGCCTGCGACCCTAGCAACAAGACCACGTAAACCCTTATGCTCTCACTTAGCTTGGTCAGGCCTTCCGATGTCAAACCTTGACTTGTGGGGATAATGAACTTGGCCCAATCACCATCAACCTGAGGCCACCATGAGCCGTTGGTGAGTGAGGCTCCTATTGATTTGAACTTGTATATACTATTGGGATCTGCGCCATACTCGCGGCATACTTGCGCATACCCAGAGGTTGAATAAGGGTTCCTATAGCGTGAGAACCCATCATCGTAAGGCATCGGAACCTTCATCCTTGCCAGAATACGACGCATGTGGTAGTACACGTGAAATTTAAAGATCGCGTTGACAAGGGGGACGGAGCCTGTTAGGTGTTTGGTAGATATGCCTAATGCAGTACTCGCACAGTGGGTGGCAAAATTAACCTGCACATTCCAGTAGTCCAACGCTTGTCCTTTCCAACCCACAATGACAGGGTCATTCAGCAGATTAGTTGGAGGCTTGATTGGGTATTTGGTAAACTCGGGGAATGCCACAGAGATATGCGAGTCTGTAGACACGTACAGGTCTTGATGCTCAAGGCTGGTTACGACAAGTGGCCATTCTCCCCTGTTGGACTTGTACGTTGCCTTGGGGTTGTATGAGTATATGTTCATCTTTGTTTTAAAACAAAGATGAAGCAACTCTACATCACCGATATATACAAACCTACCATATTTGAAGACTACCTGGGACAGGATAGTAGAATTGCCCTTAGAGCGATAAGTATTAGGCCTGCGTGGCTGAATATTTATAACAATAATGACTTCACCATCCGTAAGGTAGGGACCGATCAAAGGGAGACTCGGATCACCATTATGAACGGTCTGTACAAGATCGAGGATTTGGCGGCCATTGTGAATAGCCAGGCAGAGGACAAAATCAAGCTGTTTGTCCTGAAAAATGGACTCTGCAGACTCCGTGTCAATGAAGGTTATACGGTTGTGTTTGGTCGAAATTTGCATGAACTCTTGGGTCTACCCTACGATCCTAGTAAGAAGTATTATATGAAGGGTGACTATGATGCATACTACAGGACTGACGTCTATATTCGACTACGACTCGTTTGTCCCCAGTTGGATGAAGATGACTGCCTACTTGAGGGCAAAAAGGCTAAAAGTCTCGCTTTATTACCCACTAAGGAATTAAACTCTTGGGGGGACATGCTTACCTGGAGTTTTGACACTCCGATATACCTTCCATTGAAGGGGTCCACGGATCGCTTGGAGTTTAGACTGACGAGTTCCATTATGATAAAAATGTGGCCTTCACCGGGCTAACAATGCATTTGCTCATAGAATAAATGGCTGATATAACGAAGCTGTACCCAAATCTACCAAGTGCACCTGCACAAAGCGCGGATATGCCAGAGGAAAGCCAAAAGTATAGGCTTGGGAAGATTGGGGATATTGAAAAGTACCTGCGGGATGAGATCAAGGAGAGGAACAGACTCGCAAAGAAGTTTAAGATGCATGGAACCTGGGTGAGGTATACGGACCATGGCCTATTATTGGCTATTGCAATGGGGGGTATTAGCATAACAATGGGGATAGGACAAGCCGGCTTGCGGAACGCCGGGAAGAGGTTGGGTGTGAAATCCAAAAAACATGAGACTATAAGGCTACTCGCGGAGACGAAGCTGAATTCCATAATTGATATTATCTCAAAAGCAATTGAGAATGGAGTCATCAGCGACTATGAGTTCACCCTCATAGCACAGGAATATAAGAAGTATATGCTGTTAAAGGAACAGACACGTCAACGTGTTAGGCAGATCGTTAATGCCATTAATGAACAGGAGCGTGCCTAGCTAGTTGCAAAAGGCAGAGAGGAAGGGAGGCAGGAAATACGGGATGAAATTTTAAAAAAACGTTCGACCTGCGCAGTATGCAAGCGCTATGTAGACCCTCCACCTGAGTATAGGCCTTAATTTAATATACATTTTATAGGCATCAGACGGCCTATAAAATATATGGTTTTTTCTAATCATCCTCACCTAGCAGGGGCTCCTTTTCGGATTGTCGATATTTGCATTCAATGACATGTGCCTGTGGGTGATAATTATTTCCTTGCATATATACAGATGATATTGCAATGATTGCTGTGGTCTGACATGGTAGGTTGTATGGCACCTGCATACCATTGAATTTGGTTGTAATTATGTCCTTGTAAGACTTAAGTTTAGCGTTAATGTAACGATCTTTTTTTACAGCGGCTGTCGTCAATTTCTCAGAAATTAATTCCTTTATCTTATACCAGATCTGATTCGTAATCCATTCTGGATGCTCGTCTAGATCGAGACCCATTGCTGGTACGACATTAGCGTTGTACCGGGTGACACCGTTCGGTGACCAGATTTTTGATGGGGTTTTCACCATTAGGGCCACTATGAGGTCTTGTGTGTGATAGCCTATCACATAACGTCTATCTTTACCACCATTAGATGGTATGGGATCTGAGACGGTTAGGCATTCCACGTTGATATCATTTATATCGGTAAATTTTACGGCATGTGAATAGAATAGTTTGTGATTGACAATCTCATTATCAAATTCTAGCATCTTGTTTTATTGTAATTCAAACGACTTCAGAGAATTGCATGTCATTGTACATACGCAGCCACCCCCGTTATAGATGATATATTCCTGGTAGCAGTACCAGCATAGCATTTTACCGTTTACCTCAAACCTTCGGCCACATCTACATCTGTCATATTCATCCAGCATACGTTCACAGTCATTACATTGTTCCATTTATCTTATGGCTCTGGGGATATGCTATCTATTCCAGGGCATCAATGCGATCCTCCAAATCCTTAATAGCTTGCTTATTCTCCTTTTCCTTTGACGATTCTTGTACTAGGGCCAGTGCCATAAGTGGGAGAGACAAACCAATACCAGTTATAAAGATCATGACTACTACATTTTCAAATACTTCAAATTTTGATTGACAGCTGATACACATTTATTATAGTATCTTACAGCTATACTGTAAGATAACCTTGACCTCCATTCAACTCCACAACTTTTCGAGGTCTGCCTTTTCATCCTCTGAAAAACACCAATCGATGACCCTATCAGGATGCCAGGCTACCGGTGCCAGCTCGTCCCTAATTCCGGCCTTTTCGGCTTTCCTCTGGCGATAGGCAGAGAGTAGTTCAGGCCCATCTTCAGAAACCCTGAGGCATATGTCCTGGGTGACAAACCAGTCCGGTACATACCTAAACATTTTTGGCTCATCCTCAACAGCTTTTATGCACATGCCCTGCATTTTGAATTGATCCGGTACAAATTCCAGATTATTGGGATCCCCCCCAACGGCCTCGCTGCACATGTCCTGCGTCTTGAATTGATCCGGCACGTATTGGAGCATCCAGGGATTTTGTTCAACAGCCTTATTACACATGTCCTGCGTCTTGAACTGGTCCGGCATATACCAGAGCGCCGAGGGATCATCTTCGGCGGCCTTGTTGCACATGTCCTGGGTCTTGAATTGATCCGGCACATAGTAGAGCAGATTGGGATACTTTTCAACAAATTTGTTGCACATACCCTGAGTCTTGAGCCGGCCGGGGACATATTTGAGCATCAGGGGATCCTTTTCAACAGCCTTGCTGCACATGTCCTGCGCCTTGAGCCTGTTGGGGACATGCCTGAGCGCATAGGGCTTCTTTTCAACAGCCCTATTACACATACCCTGCGTTTTGAACCTGTCGGGGACATGCTCTAGCATCCAGGGATTTTGTTCAACGGCCTCATTACACATGTCCTGCGTTTTGAACCGATCCGGCACGTCTTCGAATGCCTCGGGCTCCTCCTCAACGGCCTTGTTGCACATGTCCTGTGTCATGAATTGATCCGGTACATACATGAGCAAAAGGGGATTCTCTTCAACGGCCTTATTGCACATGCCTTGCGTCTTAAACCTGTCGGGGACATATATTAATAAATCAGGGTACATTATAAATTCTTGAGGCCTTTCCATCTCCTCTTGTGCTATAGCCCTCCTAGGTTGCTCCTCCAACATATCAACTAATTCAGTCTTGCGTAGTCTATAATACCCTGTTAAACCACGACCTTTTGCAATATCTCGTAATTGTTTTACAGTGTATGTATTCATTCTCTCTTTATTGTATGATTTTTCGATTGACAGAGGATTTCATCGTGGTCAAAACTAACGCATCTTATTGCGCATGCGTTGATTATTTGATGATTATTAGTATCATTAGGGAATTCCCCTTATGCGCGTAGAATATTATGGGAAATTGCGCTAGAAAATATTGGGATCTATTATTCTACCTTGATGACGTCATCAAGGTAGAATAATAGGGAATAACTATAGCTATGCGCTGCGTTTTAGGGACTTGTTCGTGGGCGTGCGCGTGTGCGTTTTAGGGATTGCGCTAGAACATACATTTCTCTATCTCTACTTAGCTAAGTCTATAGCTAGCTATTTATGCTTAGTAAAACATATATAAAGGAAAACAATAGCAATGTAAAAATTATGACATTTGCAGTTAGTTCAACAAACCAAAACTTTCTATTTCGCTGGCACATTTGTTTGGTAGCCAGCTAACAGCTTTATGCAGCATTTTGAATTTTAGGACAAATACATTAGTTATGCACCAGGGGATACATTAATTATGCAAAAAACAGTAAATGCTAGCTTTTTTATAAAAAACGCGGTAAAACATAAAACTTAAAGAATTTGAAGCTTTTAAGTGACTTTTTCCTGGCAAATGCGAGTCTGCCTGACACGTAACTCTAGCGACATAAAAACATAACGTCTAAAAATATCAAAGTTCTTACTATATGTGAATCCAAATCGACTTTAAACCCAAGCTTTTATTTTCTACTTCTAACTTTTCTTTACTACTTCTAGCTGCACTCTTCACTTTCGAAGCAACTTCTCGTGGCTTCTAACTTTACTTTTGTACTTCTACTTCTCCACTTTGACTTTTCTTGCTTTTAATATCTGCACTTTTTTGTGACTAAGGGATCGTCGAAAATAAGACATTTTTTAACCGCTTCTTCAGTTCGCCTTTTGTGTCGAGAACTTTGTCGAGAAATTTTTTTGTTTGTTTGTTTTTACGCTAACGGAACTTTTTATTCGAATGCCGTCCCGTTCGAAAGTATGTATTTCAGCGAATCATACTGCTTATTTTCTATCACGTGGTTTCTAACGGTTGCGAGACAAATGTAAACAAAACAAAAAAACTCCAAAAACTCGCGCATTCGGGTGGTAAAAAATATCGTGTTTGCAAAAGTGACAGACAGACACACGGAACTGGCTTATTATTATAAGAGATAATTTATATCTATCTGCAAAACTAGATACAATTTTTACACATTTATAAAAATGAGACCTAAAAGAAGGATATACGTTAAAGGCAGAGATTTTTCAGACAGAATATGTTGCATCACTACTTTTCGCAGGATTTATTTATACAATTTGGACATTAGCAATTCTGTGAAAGGCATTTAGTGGCTCAATCGCAAAGATTTTTTTGTTGCTGTTTTTGTTTTTGTTTTCTCGTAACTGAATTTCATAGTAAAATGAAGTAATTCATACCCTTGACGCATAGGAGTGTTTTACTTTGTACTTAATTCTGTATTTTTTTTTCTTCTCGCTAAATGTTTTCAAAAGATTTCATAACGTGTGGGAGCATCGCGAAAATGTTATGAATCAGTTTCTTTCAGCGTCCTTTTTGTACGAATTTCTTTCTTGATTATCGTGTTTGTTTGTGTGTGTGTGTTAAATTTTTATTTCTAAATCGCAACCGTCCGTTTTTACTACTAATTTATTGTCTTTCATCTTTTTCAATCAGGTCTTATTAAAGCGGCTAACGAGTTTGTACTTATAGGACTAAATATTTCTTCCTTACTGTGAGCTACTTCATGGTCCAATTTTGAAGTAGATGCTAAACCGACATTCCTAGCCATGTTTTTAGAAGGCATGTGGTAAATACTATTTGAAGCGGTATTATATATGTTGTCTTCTTGCACTTGAGCTTCAATATTTTTCATGCTTAGTCGGTGAATTTTGATTTCATCAAGAGAAATGCTCCTTTGCATAGTTGCTGCTACTTTGTCTTTTGGTAATTGAAAAGTTTTGTGACGTTTGGCTTTGTGTTTTTTCATCGACTTTCTCTTGTTATTGTCGGATTTAGGCACTTCATTCTTGTTTTTATTTGTTGACGGAAAATGAAGATTTGGTTTGCGAAGTTTAATTGTCAGTTTACGCGCAGGCAAACTAAAGCTGTTTTGTTTCACCCTTGCTCGGTATTCTGTGAACATACCGTCAAAGTCGAAGCTAATCACAGATTGTTCTCTTGGTCTTTTCTCCCCCGCTACCGTGGTTTCGTTTAAAAACGTCGTCACAGTCACATTGGCTGCCATTTTTCGGAAATGAGCTTGTGTATTCAGTTTTGGGTTGAAGAGAATAATTTTGATCTTGTAACCGTAAAGCAAGAGCAGGAGACAAAAATTACAAACCATGGTTATGCAGAGCAGTACAATTGCTTTCTTTGTTCTGTCTAGGCTTAGATACAGTGGAATGAATAGCAGCCAACACAAACACGTGACAAACATTCCAAACCAAATAAATTGTGCTTCGTTAAAGTTTTCGGGTAAACTTCTGGCTTTAAATGCCATAAAACCACTTACTAAGGATAGAAAGAAAATATATCCTATGATAGCGTAGAGCAATATATCCTCATCTACACCACAGTAATATATGTAATTTTTATGAGCTTCATATCGTAATAGTTCTTTCCGTGGCTTGTTTATTGTGTACCACACAGATATGGCTATTAATTCCAAAAGTACCAGCATAAAGGATATGAACACTTGGTAGCGATTCTGCAAATACTTGGACACCTTTGTAAAACTGGTTTGTCTAAACACGTATAAAAGACGGTATGTTTTGATGACAATGAAAGCTATTATTTGTGCGTACAGAGTTCCGAAGCATGTTGTCTGCAGCATACAGATGGGCGTGGATATGTCCATCATGAACAAGAGAGGTAAGCAAAACAACAACATTATCGAGGTTAGTTGTATTATGGACATCTCTCTACTCGATGATTTGACCACTGGTGTTTCCCAATATCTTAAGAAAGTGACGATCACGAACATTGTCAGGAATACTCCGATCAAGGAGATGGCGAACATGGTTTGGCCTTCATATTTGTGAATTGATAGGTTCTTATTCTGGAGGCCGACGCACTGTGTATGTTTAGTGTTCGAGATTTGTGTTTCTGCGCATTTCTGACATTTCAGCTGATTGTTTGAGGTGCTGATAGTGTCTTTTTGACATTCCAAACACTTCCAACAACATGAAACAGAACTGTGTATGATATAAGTTCCGGGTGGACATGGTAAACTGCATACTGCTGTGGCTACATTGTTGATTCTCCATGTGTCAAAGTATCGATCAAATTTAATTTTTCTTGTCGCACCATTCCATTCTCCTATGTTTCGAAACTGCTTAGTGATCTTTCCTCTGTCCATCACCTCTGTCACGACGGCAAACCTGTATGAGCTGGAATCTACGTCGCCATTTTCTGCAAATTTAAACGTGTCATTTGTAGTGGGAATGGAGAATCGAACCTGCTTAATGTTGTTCAGAAGAGATCTATAGTTAAATGACTTTTCTTTATCTGAACATGTATACTTTCCATTTCTTTTCTTGCAATTGAGCAGTTTGTGTAGACCGTGTCCTATTGCATAGACTGCAGCCATGACGTTATAATGTCCTGTCACAGGGAGTATAACGCCACTTGGTTTAAAATAGTCGTAGCAAGGAAATGTTGCTGATGTTTTGTTAATGGGACAAATACCAAGTGCTAACCAAAAGGGCTCTAACCATGGATTTGAAAATGGCGATTCTCTACCAAGTTTTTTTTTGTGTTTAAGAAAACCAGGTACGACTTTATCACTCATTGTTATCCCAATGACACTAAGATTTGATTTTTGAATCCTTAATACTCTGAAGTCAGTTCTACTTATTTCAGTTCCGATCCAGGTAATGTTAGTTAAACCTTCGTCGTACGCCTTTTCAATGATTTGTATCGCTTGCAACACTTGACACCATAAAACAACAACGCTAGATTTGTCTTGGTATTTCCTTATCTCAGACACAATATTATTCAAGTCGTTTCCTGGAAAACTTGGATCGAACGTTCGTTGTAGTGCCATGCACATATTCTTACTTTTCATTTCATCATTTAAGTTATCAAGGGCTTGTCTGCCATAATCATCGTCTGAAGCTAACACAGAAACGTACGACCAGTTAAATGTGTAAAGTAAGTCTGTGATGGCTCGTGTTTGGTATAGATCAGACGGTAGTGTGCGCAGAAAGCTTCGATAAATCGACTTGATGCCTAATGTTGGACTGGTGGAACGGTACGAGATCTGTGGCATGTAATCCGTACTAAGAAGATTCGACATTGCAGCAGACAAATGCGACGAATCTTCCCCTAGAAAAAAAAGTTATTTGCTAGTTACTTCTTTCGTACTTAGCATATTTTGCTGATCTACTTTTGTTGATTTAAAAACCTACCTACAACAGCTGCTACTGTCGTTTTGTTGCTGCATTCACACATCGCATATTTCGCTGATTTCTTTTGCTTCTCTTCAACAAATGCTTTATCGATCATATAGTCTAGTGTGTAATTTATCACCAAATGCTCGTTGTTACAACTGTTTCGGATGTCGTAACCTAATCGCACTCCAGGTAGTAAATCTGACTGGCTGTTAATTTGATTGACTGCGTAAAGAAAACTTTCCGTCCACGTAATCGCCTGAGGACTTAATACGTATTTCTGCAAGTTGGAACGATAGCCTTGTACGGGAAATATTCCGCCAATTATGAAGTCACCATCTAACTTCTTTGTTGTTATTTCGTAATCGCAACCTTTTTCTTTCATCGCTTCCAGTGACAATGTCTCAACATGACTCACTGTCAGTAACACAACCACCATTAAAGATGTCATTTTTTGAATAATTGACAACAGCTGTCTAAAAGCACATTTTAAATATTCGTTAAGGTTTTTTCTATGCTTAAAGTTTTGACAACTTTAAACAATTTTTAAAGTAAAAAATATGTAGTTACATCTTCGATTTCTTTTAAACCCTCGAATTTATATACTTCGACAATACGTTTGTTAAAGGAACAGCCTATCAAACACCTGTCTGTTTGGTCGGTGTGTTTGTGATAGTTCGAATTTGAAGGAGGAAACATATTTTAGTTAAAATGTTTGTTTTTTGATTATATTTGTGTATTATAAACATTTTTTGTCTTGAATCCTAACCATGTTTTAAAATATACATTCACACAGTAGCGTATATCAGGTGCAGAACCTCTAGTCAGAAATTCGTTTTATTTATCTTTGTTCTTTTTATTCTGTTTGAGAAGTACGAAGGTTCGCATTTGATTCATAATATTTTCATATATAAAATCATTTCAAGTTAAACGTTTTTCAAAGCCGCTTAAAAGTTTGACACCTATGGATTCCTATGCTATTTTTTTTCTCATAAAAAAATAGTAAAATTCCGTAATTGACTAAATATATAGTTTTTCGAAAAAAAAACTTATTAAAATGTTATGAAATGTTTCAAACAAATGAAAAAATCATTTGCGACGCTACCTGAGTTCCTTTTCATTGGTTAAAAACGGTCTGTTGAGGATTGACTTAAAATCTTTGCGTCTTGCTACAAGCATTTATCCCACCATAAAACATTTCGCATGACATTACACCCTCTCTCTGCGATATTAAAAATACTTTTTGTTAAACCTCTTGCTCATCAGATTAACATTGAGTTTACTTTAAATGTTTGTGCTTGATCGACGTGATGTTGCAAACACACAAAAGCAATGTTTATTTATTAATCAAACATTAGATGGAGTGTCGAATGAGTTCAACTACTCGCCTAAACCATTGTTCGGTTTGTTGCCATTACCAAGAGTTACTTAGCGTAATTTAGTGTTGTTAGGGGCAACACATTCTGACATCGTTACTCGTTAAAAGTAAATATAAAAAGATTTTAAAATGTTTTTTTTAACAAAATTATTTAATGGATATAAAAGCAAATTAAATTGTCTATAGGATAATAAATATGAAATTTAAATTTTTTTTTTCTTTCAGGTAGCCATAAATCCACATTTTTGTGTTTCACTAAAACGACCAAAACATCCCTCTGTTTTATTCTTTTATTGCGTAATCTTTCTCAATCAGTTCATCACTACCATAGCAACAATGCTTTGCCCTATTTTTTAAAAAAGCACGTTCGCTTTTTATTTAAAAATTAGTGAATTTTTTTTTAATATACTGAATATGTGTCTAGACCATTACAGTATTCTTAAATGTTTAGTCAATCCTTCATTTCCAGTCACGTTTATGTGTTATTTTTTTATTATAATTTCCCTGTTCGAAACTAGCAGTTTAATATTTTCTTTCTCAGTGTGACTCTTCGCTCTTCATTAATATTTAACCTATTAATGTCACAACATAACATCATGTTATATGAGAATGTTGTTCTTCTCCTTAGATTTTCTTGTCAAACGTTCTTTTGAATTACCGTTTTAAAAAGTGTGGAGAAGATTTCTCCCGTTTCAACAATATGTTACATCCCGATGTTTACCGCCAATTTTATCAAATGTTTATTGCATGTTTTTGCGACGATAAAAATGACTTATGAAAAATGTTGTCGTCAAACATTGACATGTGACTTTATATAGCCGTTTTAAATTCCATAGTACCTACCAATACAGGTTTTGGTTAAATTTTTAACAAGATTTCTTCACGAAGTTTAAAATAGAACGTTTGTTTAGCTGATCTATTTCAAAGTTTTTTTAGCAGTGTTGGTTGAACATGTCCTTCCTTGTTGTTACAGTAAAAAGCATATTGTGTAAGGTAATGAGACTCTCATATCTGCAAATTTTAAGTCATAATTCACCATAGCCTATTTTTATATTAGATTCATGAAATTTGAACTTTTGAAAGTTTAATCCTTGATGTTTATAGCGAACTTAGGATCTTCAGTTATTTGGCTAGATCCAATCTATTAAAATAAGCTAACTGTTGCTGACGTCAGCATGACCGTTCTTCACAAATTTTGGGACCTTCGTGGGCTCCAACGGGGAGAACAATTTTTCATAAGAAATATTCTATAAGAACACGAGTCTCAAATTTTGCAGAAAAATGAAAACAAAGTGTGATGCTCTCTCGGAAAACCGACCACTTTGTAATTTCACGATACAAAATTCGTATTTCGTATTTTTCATCGTATTTTTAAAAATATGAAACTCGTATTTCCGTATTTTAAAGAATACGTAAACAATAGTTAGCGCGCTCACTTTTTCTTGATTTATTTGCGTTTTAATAACATTCAAATTTGGCATTTGTGAATATAGGAATGATTTTATTTCCATTGACTTCTTATTGCGGACTTCAAGAAACTTACACACAGTTTGTAGCAGTAAGTATTACCTCATCCAGTAAATTAACGAAGCACAAAAGTATTGCAAATTTGGAACATTCTTGTTTATTAAATACCCCTTATTAAAGTGTAATGTAAATATCCAGGACGGTAAAAGAGTTACTAGTTAATTTAAAACCTTTAATAAGTTTAAAAATGCAACTTGACTTGCAATATAACTTCGTTATCCTTTGTTTGATTACACGCAAAAAAAATAAAACAGAATGAATATCGTCCTGATTCACCTAATGTGATTATGGCAGACTGGAGGGCAATTGATTTTGTGGAAGTTTTGAAGAAAACAGGAGAAACTGGTTAATGAACCTATTCTCAAAATAAACATAAATACGTTTCAGACTCAAATCATTGTTTTAAAAACTAGGAACAATCCGAGTCTAAATTTTTCCATTAATAACAACAATTTAGGATGTGACTTACCTTGCAACTCTGTCTCAAACCAGTAATTGTTTCTGCTTCTAATCCTTTTCTTTCACCTACTGTAACTGCGAAACAATATTTATGTTGGCGCAATTATTCATGAACACAATTGTTGAAAGCTCAAAAATAAGAAAAATAAGAAAATAAGGCTAACTCGGGTTAGTTTTTCCTGGTTCTGTGCGTGTATTTCGTAATTTGAGCGTGCCAGATAGTGCAATTAGCAGATAAACGCTGTCCAACTATTGGTCATCTGACGTCATTTGACGTCATTTGACGTTATTTGACGTTTTCGCTGATATTGTGATTGTGGTTCAACACCTCAATGTTTTTAAAAATAACTTGTCTTCTCAAATGCGCAGCAATACTACCGAGTTTTGGCCATTATAAGTTCGCTTATAAAACAAAAAGTGAAGTTGTGTTGTGTTGTGTTGTGTTGTGTTGTGAAAGTAGTGTTGCAATGCCATCTTCGTACCAAGTAAATAACATGTAATTTTACTTAGGCTCTTGAATTATATGAAAAATCAGTATCGCTAAATATCGATTGGCAGCAAATGCATCATATCTGTTATTGGGAAATGATGTGGTGTCACAGGTACACAAAATTAACTTTTGTACTAGGTTTTGGACCATGTATACCAATAGACTTTGCCTGAATACTTTGTCTTTGATTAAAAAAATGTTGATTGTAATTAACAATTTTTGTAATGTTAGATTACATATTTCATACCTACACAATCAAATAATCAGTCTGTAATTTAGCAATCTTTTGCGAATCTGCGAATTAAGTTAATTATTCAAGGATACTAAATATATGATTCTAGCACAAAAATAAATTAAGTTCATTGGTTAAGTGTCCCTAGAATACACGTTTTTCATAAGAACGTCTAAATTTCAGCTGGGGCTGGATGTGCTTGTTTACACTTTCGCAGCCTCGAAAGTTCTTATTTCCGGTCTAAAGATAGGGAAATATGTGGTCAGATTTACGGATGGTGATGAAGATTTTAAAGGATTAGATGACATAGTGTTAAAGTTGTCTACTTACTGTAAAACATGTATATTAATAAAAAGAAAAAAAAAACTGTTCAAAAATTTATTAATTTTAAAGTATTATTTTTTCAGGCTTTCAAAGAAATTAATTTTAATTTTCTTAAAAAATCTCAATCTCAACGATTTTATAAACCAGGTTCTTATAAAAAAACTGAATATTTTTTGTTTTTCAGTTTCAATATTTTGTTCTATGTCTTGTATATTTGCATCTATGCTTACCCCGTTGTTTCTATTCGTTTTTTAGCTTTCAGTCAAATTGGCTAAACGCAGCTGAATATGCAGAGAAACTTTCTATCGAAAGCAAATGGTCAAAGGTATGAAACCCTTCGTTTACCAGTTACTCGTAGCTCAGTTAACGTCGTTATAATGTCAGGTTTTAGCGACGGTTTTCGTAGCATAACCAATTATGTGACGTTGAAAGCTATCAAACGTGTTAGTGCTTAACCTCATTGCGTGTTTCTTGAAGGTGTGGAAGATTTTTTGCGTCTGCAACAAACAGTCTAACTTTCAGAAAGCCCTAGTCTATTTTCTGACGGCGAATTTAAACAAACAATAAATTTAACGGACGACTAACAGAGCAGCCTTAAATATTGCCGCTATTCATATTTCAAGTAATAATAATGTGTCTAATTCATTCAAGTAGACCATGTTAACTTGCGTACGTATAAAATATGTTAATTTCAAAATCAATTGTGTGTTGGCAATTTTCAAATTCGTCTATATTATAGTACCCGTATATGTCCGTCTGTCACGCAAAATGGTACCGCAAGTAGCGAGACGCACGCAATGCGGTATAAAAAGGACGGGGCCACCGACTAGTGTCATGAGTAGCTCGATTAGATTGTTTTGTCGTTATCGTTTCGTGCAAGCTATCGAATCGTATAAATTTGATTCGTGCATGTGCGAGCTATCCAATCGAATAAAGTTGCTTTGTGGACGTGAACGCTATCGAATTGTATAAATTTCTTTCGTGTATTAATTAACCCACTGTTTACTAGCATCGTTGATTTTATCTTCAATGTTTCTAGAGCTCATATCTGTACATGCGAGCAGCATTTTTGCTAATGCAGCAGTTTGAATTAATGTATTCTGGTAACGACAAGAAGAGAAAGAAAGCTCAGCAAATGACGTCACAAATAGAAGTTATTTTGGAGTACGTATCTCTTTCTTTTCTTATTGCTTAAAACGTACACAGTGTAGAAATTCCTGAAAAACAACAACTTAGTATTGTAGTGTATGTAAATTTCCCGCTATTACTTGCATGCTTGCTTTGAACTTTCAAAGAGTACGTCGTAAAAGGAGAGACAAACAAAAAATTATTTTGTGGCAGCCAGAAAATAGATTTTAAAAGCAAGAGAAAAGGAATTATAGATTTCTGAATTCTAAAATCACGGGGGAATTTAGCTATGATTTGTCTCCGAAAAGATCAGGTGTATCTCGGTGAACTTGTTTTTTTTTTTTAATTTTACGCCCGAAGTCTCAACAAAGCAGGATGACACCCGTGCGCACGCCTTCAGCGTTGGTTTTCGGAGTCCCCACTCTCCGCGCCTGGTTCTGATGGTCTTGTTTCTATCAGGAAATAAAAACGCCGCTCTTTCGTCCTGTAAAGTATTTGATTTTCCCTTTCATCCTGTAAAGTATTTGATTTTCCCTGTCGGTACCGGCTTCACTAATCACACCAGTTCTGCAGGTGTAAGTTGCCCATCTGGCCGGGCAAGAATTTCTCTGGTGTAGGCAACTGGTGTAAAATGCAAAATGTGCGAAAGAACGATCCAGGACTAACATGCAGGTGCGAATCGCGTAGACTTTAAAACAAAGTGAGTTTTGTTGCCTCCATTAAAGAGGAGCGTAATCTTAGTGAAGCTTGTTAATCATCGTAGTAAACTGTTAAACGTGATTGGTATACGTTTGTTTAAATTATTTTGCAATATTTTTATATCATTTTTTATCGTAAGTCGGATTTTGTTGTTGGATGTTCCAAAGTACATCTAGCTAGCTGTTGGTAGAGCTAATATTAAAGTGAGAGACAATGAAAGGAATATAAACAGATATACATTGGATCAAGAAGAGCAATATTCAGTTAATTTTGTGGCAAATTTAGCTATAGTAACTATAAAAATTAGTTGGGAATGACAGCAGAAAATTTTGAGGAAATATTTGAGCTTGTTGAAAAAAGCATCAATAAATTTTTCTGTGTCGATTTTTCTTTCTGCCATGTTTTTCTTTCGAATATTTCCTTGCTCTTCTGTATGTTTGTGTTATGTTTACATAACTTCGGCACAATTGATAACGCGTTATGATTGGTTAATTTCAGGCAACAGATTTATGCGATCGTATATCATAAAAAATAGGACGTTTTCTATCTATAAAATTTGATTATCTCTTTAATAATAACCGTCGTCTGTCTGTCTGTGTGTCCGCGAAAGTCGTGTCCCGTTACGGAAACACGAAATTTTGTAAATTACGCACCAATACCAAATGCGATATATTTTTACCGACTTTGTTTGACCGCCCGCACGTAGTATACCAATCACGACGCCTGATTCTTTAGAAAACAATCCAAGATTTTCGCGACCAGAAGTATATTTTCGCGGTTGAATGAACGAAGGCCATTTTGATTCTTAAAAAAACAATCCAAGAATTTTGCGGCTGAATGAACGAAGGCCATTTTGATTCTTAAAGGTGCGTAATCACCCTTATCGAAAAAAATTAACATATACATTTTTTATATTTATTTCAAAGTTCAGACGGAGTTATGACTTTCCTGAAAATTTGAGGATATAAAACCTACTAGAATTGGAAATAATGGTACTTCAATATCTTGAATTTATTGGGGTTTTTTTCCAGCCGCCATATTTAACGGTCTTGTTGATCTCTTATTCTCGTCCAATAAGCGGGCCGTCGCAAAATGTTCGTGTGAACCGTAGGTAAACAAACGGCCTTATCTTTAAATGAGCACTGAGATGGAGTTCGATAAAATCGCCATTATGGTCGGCTCCGTTCACGCTGTTCTTTTTGGCTTGTTTTTCTTTGTAAAACATGGCATCAAAAAGTGGAAAGAAATTTTGGTTCTGTTTAAAAAAGCGGCCGAGCGTAAAAACATCCGTATCACTTTCTCCACTTAGATTTAATTTTCTTCTATTCTATTCGCCATTGTTTTTGGAGACCAGACAAAACAAAACAGAAAGAAGAAATCACAGCATTGCCTCGTGGTTATTAATTATGATAATTAATGCTTCTCACGCTCTTTCTTTTTTTATTAGCATGACCGGGATTATTGCATATTATAAGCCAAAAAACCCAACGGGGGAGAATGCTCATTGTGATAGTTGAAGATAGTTGAAGCACTATGGAGATAATTCAATTTAGAGCATGAAAGGGAAAATTTAGGTATTCTAATTGTGTAGATTTGATACTGTCTCCATAAGGAAACGACTAACTGTTTGAACAAAGGAAAATAATCAAAAAGTAAGACAGCTAGCGAGGCGAAGCTGTCTTGTTTAAATAATAAAGAATAACACAGAAACTTCGATTGATTTATCTGATTTATCATGTTCGGAACTTTGTTGATACATTTATAAAAGCATTACGATGGAAACACAGCTACGGATACTCTCCCTCATTCATTATTTTTTCTGTAATGGCATGAATCCAGCAACCGTGTGATCGATTTTGCCGTGCGTTTATTATCGCATGATTCGTGCAATGAAATGCAATGGCGGTTCTGTAGGCGAAGAGAAATTGGGGTGAGTTTGTTATTTCTATGAAAAATTTGAACATGTTCTGGTTGTCAGTTTTCAATAAAATTTTCAGGATAATGTTTTCTTATGTATATCTTTCAATTTTTACAATAAAATAGGCACCTCTAAAAAAAGTTGCCTACAGGGTGATTACGCGCCTTTAAAAAAACAATCCAAGAATTTCGCGGCAGAATGAACGAAGGCCATTTTGATTTTAAAAATGGTCGTGTATGGTCAGGCTATGAGGTTTGTTTGACTTTTTTATCTTCTGAAAGCTTTACATTTTTGTAATATTTGTTTTCTGTTTGTTTTCAATGTTAGGATAAATATATTGTCACGTTTTTTAGCCTCATACAGATCTTAAACGCACCAGTTTTAGGATTTTTGGCTAGGAACGAAGATTTTGAAGGTTAGCTAGCTAGCTAGAGCCTCACTTTTTCTTATTCTGTTTGTTATTAGAGCTTTTTATCCTAGCCAACATTTATTTTTATGTTGAGGCTGTGGCTATTTAGCTAGCTCCTTAAAAAGTGCTAGCTCCTTAAAAAGTGAAAGTATAAAATGCAGTTTGGTTACAACAATATTCTTAGGCAATAATTCTTATGCTAAATTCAGTTAGCTAGGTAGCTACATCTTTTACACATTTTCCTGAAAACTTTTTCTGCAAATAAAATGGCTGAGCGATTGTTTTAGCTGGACGGGTAACGACAAGCTGTTCACTGTGTTTTTATTTAAACCAAAGTTGCAATAAAGTTTTTTTTTGAAAAAGGCTGTTACGCCTATATGCGCATGTGCGATGACCTGTACTAAGCGGTTAGCCCACTGTGACAATTAATTTTAAACTTTCTTGGGAATAACGCCTGTACGAATGTGCAACACTGCTTACTTGGACTAACCACTCAGCCCTGTGTTAGCAATGGACTGTTTCTTGTGTTTTTATTTAAACAGAGTCTGCGATAAAGTTTTTTTCAAAAGGGTATTGTCCATATACGCCTGTTCAACTCTGTTTAACTGTACTAAGCGCTTAGCCCGGTGTCACGATTAATTTTTTAACTTTTGCAAAAACTTATTCCGCAAAATATAATAATATTGACGGATTGTTTTTGCTATGACGGAGTCACAACGGTTGTAAACTGTGTTTTTATTTCAGCCTTTGTTGTGGGAAAGTTATTTTTTGAAAAATATGTTACAGTCGCAACACTACAATGGCGTATGCGCTTCACTTGATTTACGACATACTGCATACCTGTACTAAAGCGCTCCACCTGACCGTGTCGCACAGTTTGCTGTTCTTTTTAGGCGCTCCTTAGGGCGTTCAACAACAGTTACTTGTGGCTCACCCCGGCGTTTCGACGCCGGGTTTCCCGGCTAGTCTCTATAATAATACAAAGAGTGTGTCTGTCTGTGTGTCTGTAACAGGCAAAGTGGATTATATTTTTTACAATTTTCTTTAAAAGCGTCTATAATATATCTCCTATAAAAATGTTCCGTATTTTAAAACGTTTTGTTTACAATTGTAATTGTCTAAAACAAATCATGTGATAAAACAAAATGATTTCATTAGTTTAGAATTTCATTGCGTCCTAATATAAATTTACCGTGACGAGTGCTTTGTTAAAAATTATTGTGCAGATAAGTCACACACAATTAACGTTGTTATTATTGTTATTTTGTTCAAAAGTTTTAATTCATTGTTCATACTTTTTTATTGAAATGGACAACAAATCACTTTGTGATATAAAACATATATATTTTAAATTTCCTTGAGTAGATTTCTCCAGGGGTTTTCGTTTCAAACGTTTTTTCAGCCTTCTTAATGAAATTGCTAACAAACACTTTTGTGATAAGAAGTTGGTGGATTATTCCACGGGTTTAAATAACTAGTATACATATAATCATACAAATTTTCATCATATAGCGTATGTTACACGATCAAGTTTATATTATCATAGAGGCCGTTTACACGTGAAATCTCATCACGCGATGAGTGTCGTCCCGGGATGAGTTCATCCCTGTGTCTACTGAAAGTCCTCACATCGTTTACACATTTAAGGCGAGATGAAATTTCATCCCGGGATGAGTTCGATGAAATCTCATCCCGGGATGAGATTAAGAAAAAAATGGGTGTAAACACAATAATTCTTTTACACTTTTTCACACTTTTTGAACATGATTTTAAATATAAGAGCTATAAAATCAATTCATTCTTTCTTTTCGTGACGACCGACGCAAAAGCATTTGGAAAAAATATGAAGAGGTTGGTTGTAACTTTTTCGTTAATTTATATATCTTCAAAGTTTTTTATTTTATTTTAATAAAACGAAATGTCATTCTAAATTTATACGAGTTCGACCATAATTATATATGGTTCTTATGTTTTTATACGAGAAAGTGTTTTAAAAATACACGCCATTTTAAACTGTAACAGAAGAGATGCTGTACTTAAACTTGTCGATATAATTGTGATCAACAATATTACACTTCTTCTCTCAGGCGCCATCGTTCTCCGTTTTTCGTTTGACCTTTCTACTCACAAATTAAGAAATATCACTTCGAATTATCATACGCAAAGTTAGCAAAATTAATGTTTCATCCTGGGATGAGATTACTCGTCCCGGGATGAAAATATGCTGATTTCGTCCCGGGATGAGGCTCACGTGTAAACACGTTTTGTTTCATCCCGGGATGAGATTTCATCCCGCCTGCGTGTAAACGTGGTAACTATATTCGGGAAAAATAATTAATTATACATGAATTTTAGTTTAAAGGGGAATTGTTGAGGCTGAATATTTTTGGTGAAAGACTTTCGAGACAACAATCAAATCGTGTGGCTCTTGGGGATTATTTCATTCTGTCTGCCAATAGTAATTATTTTACAGAAATTATACGTTTCTCCCTTTTCAAGAAGTAGCTCTGGGCCATGATCGGAGTTGTGCCTACAATTATAAAGGAGTAACTTCTTACTATTCTTATTAATCTTGCTATTCTTATTTATAATAAAAGTATAATAATAACATCGATCGACAATAACATACACACTTTTTTAAAAGAATACTATAAATTTTGCCCAACATCAAAGTTCTTAAGATTTTATTGTTTCAAGACCTGATTAAATTTTCTTAATACATTCTTATTTCTACAACCTCGTCCCAGGGCCTCTTTTGCTTTTTGATATGTGGCACGCGCCGTCTCTGACCACTTTATTTTGTTTAAACAGAACCAACGATATAAGAACATGTGGCTTCAGAGGTTCAAAACTTTAGAACATGTTAAGAACATTTATGGCTTTGTCAATACAAAGAAGTACTGAAATGCTCCTTTAAACTTCAAATATGACAAAATAGGAGGAAAATTAAGAACAATTTAAGAACATGTTGAGGCTTCATCAAATTGAAAACGTTAAGAACATTTGAAGGCTTCTTTCAAGTAGAGTGTTCACAAAAATTTTGCCTGTTTTGTCCCACTCTTTACATTTTAACTCCTTCATAGCTTTGTTGTGACCTTTATATTCTACAATATAAACAGTAGAGAACGATCCTCTTCCAATTTCTTGTTTTCGGGATATTTCGTTCACGTCAAATTTAAGTAGACTGCTGACAGCGGGTGGTATGGCTGAAATCTTTAAAAGAGCCATCACTACACTAATACTCAAAATACTTGAAAACACAATTTCCGCTACACTTCATAATTTATTAACACATGTATCTTACTCCTCATCATCTATTTTTCCTCACTATTGTAGCGCTATCTGAACAGGTGAACCTTTCTTTCTGTGTAAAAGGTGTTTAAGGTGTAAAAGATAAAGATACTGTAATTGCGCATAATAAATAATGTTTATAATAATAATTATCCACAAACATTACTTGCAATTACCTTTATTGTAACTCTATATTGTAACTTATAATAGCAACAGGGTGACAAAAACATGCTAAAGATAGTTCGGTCAGTATTTTACATATTTCAGGGTCCCGAATCTCGAGTCCCGGGTCCTGAGTGGTCAAAGTCCCCGCTCCCGAGTCCCACTTTTCCGATATCCCTTTAATTAATGTTAAGAAGATATCATGATTTATAAAATCATGCTCACTTTCCCCTAGAGTATCATTAAAATGTGGAAAGGTGTGTTTAGCCAACCGTTTGGCAAGTGTGTAAAAACTATCTATATTATAATTCAGCACCAAGAAACTTGTAAACAAAACTGGCATTTATAAGACTGTTTTATATTTTGTGTCTACTGTGTTGTCATTCTGGAAGGTTTTAGGTGACAATTTACTGTTTTTTATGTCAAAAACATCAAATTTTTAAAACTCTACAAATACTTTCAATATCAAAACATTCCTAGTTCCAGGACTTTTTTCTTGTCATGATAGCTGTAACATGTAAAATTGATTTATAGTAGGGACTTTTTTTATGGAGCAGACCAAGCCAGTAGGTCTGGTATTCAAAATCAAGACTGTCATCTGTCAATCGCCAAATTAAATACCCGCCAAAATTTTGATAACTGACTATTCGCCAAATTAAATACTCGCCAAATTTAACATAATTTACCGTTCGCCAAATTAAATCCCCGCCAAATTTAACACAAATACGTTTTAATACGAAAAATGTTTTTTTCCCCCAAGAACTGTTTTTTATATTTACAACAAGTTTTATAATACAAGTATAAAGAGGATTGTTACAGGTAAATCTTGTGTTTATAAGACATAAAAATTCATTTCTTTGTGTCATTCGCCAAAATAAATCCCCGCCTAAATAAACATTTTTTTGTATTCGCCAAATTAAATCCTCGCCAAATTTTATAAATTTATCCACTTTAATTATATTTTTACCTTGTTGTTCAGCATATTGAATCCTGGTATACGCGTGGAAGTCAACAAAATTCATTGTGCTGACCTTTTATTACTTTAGCGATGTGGGAAAATACAAACAACGAATTGCTGGAAAGTCAACTCCTTTCGAGAAATTTGCTGTGCGTAGGGTTGAGAAGTATAAGGACGCAAAGAAGCTTATTCTACCTGGCTTAGTAAGAAATCGCAGACATTTTATAAGTACATGTTTTATTAACGCTGCAATTTATTTCAAGTACATGTTGTTGTTTCTTCTAAGCATGACATTTCTCAGCATCCGGAGCTTAAATTAAGTCATCTTTAAGCCTATGCTAAACATTATGTGAAGCCTAAGAAAATATTGTGAAGTTTTTATGTTTTTTGTTTCGTGAGCAGTTTTTCTTTTTATTCTTCATGTCTGAATTAACCTAGTGAGACTTAAGTTGTAATTACTCATGTTCAAAATTCAAATGAAATATTATTTTTTCAAATAAGCATATTTTGAGCCTGATCATGTGTTTTTCATAAGCATATTCTGGTAAATCTTTTTGCCATTAAGCATAACCTAAGCATATTTTAAGCCTGAAAAATTACTTTTCATAAGCATCCTTAAGCCTCGTTTTGGAATTTCAAATATCAATTGCTTGCATGTAATACAATATCCAGTGTCTCTTTTGACATGTATGTTAATATCATTGAGTCATTCTAATTCTTTTTAATCTGGAAATCATCCATATATGGAATGGCTTTACGATGTTTACTGATCACACAGAGACACTTCGTCACTTTCTGCATTTGTGTGAAGTAGCTTTAGAAGAAGTGTTGCGACAACCAGGTTTTTCTTTATCCGAGTTTTCCCTGCAAGACTCTGTGTATACACGATGTAATTTACTGGGATGATGAATATACCAGTTCTATCTGCGTATTTGTATTGTTTCTTTTTTGTAGCAGCCTCGAAAGAACGGAACGACGATGTCTGTCTATGTAACTTATTACAAGGAATTTGTTTGCGTTATTTGGGAGAAATTAAAAAGGCGGAAAAGGTTTTCAATGAAGTGGCTGCCAGGTATCGTGGGATAATATTTTATTTTTTCCCACTCACGTTACATTTTATTTCGATTAATTTACTGATTGTTTTTTTGTAACTTGCATGAATTAATTTTGAGAGCCAATCATAAAATTTGACTGACGAAATTATTTTTGGCCAAAATTACTAAGAATTCCGTCATAGATTCTTTTCGTTTTTAACAGTTCTTGTCTTTCCGTGAAGGCATCGCCTTACGTTGAAATGGAGGAATTAATTTCGGTTATGGGACAGCAAATCCAACGCAACATGACTGAAATTGTCAGATAATTTTAGATCTAAATAAATTCTTCCAAGAAATTTGTATGCGCGAAATTCAACCCACCAAAGATTCTACAAATAATTATTCTTATTCATATTAGTCCACTATCTTGTCACTCGAGTAAAATGGATAGTTATTTCCCTCCATACGCGTCGTGTGAACTGGGTTTTATGTATCGTGGCGTCGGCGAGAATGACAGAGCTCTTCACCAGCTACAACATACGCTGTAAGTTCAATTTCGTGACACTTTTTTTTTTATTTATATATGTCGGCGAAATCATACTTTGGGCAAATATTAAGCACGTCCAGTCTTGTCAACCAGTTGCTGGGGTTTTTACATTTGTTCGAAAACTACTTCTTGAGTAAAAAAACGACGTGTACTTCCTGTATCGTCCATAATTGCGGAAACATGTAGAACCAATCACTGAAATGGACGAGATATGTGTAGGGGTTTCATAGACATAGTTACAAGTTTACTAGGTCGGAGGCTACATTAAATAATAAGACATTGCCGGTTTATGTGGGTTTATACTTTGATTTAATAAATATGCTATATGTTACTGGAAAACCATACCCGTCATTTATAAACGAAAATTAGAAAAATAATTTATTAACAAGTGCAAGGACGTTGGACAATGATGACTCATCTCCTTTATTGTATACTCGTTGTAGCCAAATCGCTACTTTGTGCTAGGGGTACGTGTGACGGGTGATAATCTAAGGACCAGATTATTACGACAGGCTAATCCGTGGATTTTTCACCGTTTTTTCTCTCACGTTTTTTAGGAAACACTATTCGAAGTATGGGTTTGAAAGTCGTTTACACTTCCGAATTCACAGTGGTATCGAGTCGTTAAAATCATTGAACATTGGACCTACCGCACCTCCCGCAAAAACCGTTGAAGAAAGTGAAGCTGATTTTTTTGATGTTGATGAGTACGCTGAGGTAGAGACAGGTTATGGTGCTCTGGCTGTCGAGAAAAACAAGTTACAACATGGTCATCTAGACTGCAAGAATGGAATAGCGCAGAATTATTCACAGCAAAGCAAAGAAGAATTGTTAAACTGGGTAAAACCAAAGAGTACTTCCTTTAGCTTGCCCACTACTCAACCGGCCAACTTCGAAGAAAATGCTATTACTAATTTAATCGTTGATTCAAAAATATCGTCTAATTCCAAGCAAGGAAAAAAGACCAAACCTGTAGAGGAGCTCATTTCCAGAGAGGCGTCACCTTTTCATACACCGTGTGACTCGCCCACGTTGTCTGAAGCTTCCTCGACAATATCGCCTACTCATAGCAATTTAACGAAGAATAATGGCAACGGACGGTTGGAAGTAAGAGTAACATCCTTATAACAATGTCCACTTTTCCTTAACCACGTCTTTCTACAACTAGCAACATTGTAAGAAGTTTGCCTTAAAGTTATTAATTATGCAAAGCATCTGATTTGTTGTGAGCTTCAAATGTGACTCGTGCTTTGCACACTTGTGTACTAGTATAAATTTCTCTAAATTTACCTGAAAACGGATAGAGCATTATCTTTGAAATATTTTAGCATCAAATTAATTCTAAAACTGCCTGAAAGTTTTGTAGGAAGTACCTTTTTTCACAAATTACTTCCTAACTAAATTTCGCAGATTAAAATTAAATGCGCACAAAAAGATTCAAGATTGACCGTCCGCGAAATTTTTCAATGTCCAGCATCCTCCAATTTATAATTGTGGCTAATTGTGCAATTAAATGCCTACGAAAGTTAATTAAATGTCCTATCCTATCTCCCTTTTTTTGTAATCTTCCACGACAAATTTGAACTTCGAATTGTACAAGTCGAACTGGTCCGTTTTCTTTTAAAACTCCTTGAATAACCAATTCAGCGCTCGGTTCTTTAAAAATATTTTTTTCTTTTTTTAAGAATTTACATGCATAAAATTCATTATATATTTTATTTTTTTAACGTCTTAATCAAGTCATAGAGTCCAAATTTGTTGCAGCACACGAATGGTAACTGGCGAATTTGATATTAATCTAGATCAAAGGTGTGATAAAACTTTTTCTGATCATATCCTTGTATTCACTTGCTCACCGAAACTCGTATATGGCGGCTGAAAAACAACAGCAATAAATTCAACATATTGAAGTAACATTATTTCCATTTCTAGTAGGTTTTGTATCCTCAAATTTTCAAGAAAGTCATAACTCTGTCTGAACTTTGAAATAAATAAAAAAAAAAGTGTATATGTTCATTTTTTTCGATAAGGGTAATTACGCGCCTTTAAGGTATTTGCTCATTTGTGGTTAAAAACCTTTGTACTGTTGCTACTACTAGCGTCTTTTTACTGATTATGTTCTAAATCTGAACTATTTTATCAAACGGTGCCTTTACCTGGAAGTTCTACTTTGTTTACCTACTTTCGCATGTTGTTAAATTCTTCAACACTCGAACCTCGGAATAAATTTTTCAAGAAGTGAGCTATGTACGACGTGTGAAGTCACGAATGACCAAGTGGACTTTTGTTCGATAATGGTGGAGACCGTTAATGTAATTATTGTTCTTGGGAGATTAAGTTTGGACATGTTTCATGAGCTTACAATAATGTGGTATAGCTAAGTTATGATACGTAAAAACTACTCTTGAATGACCCTTTAAAGATGTGAAACCACATAATACACCTTAACCAAATTTCGTGTTTTTCGTAACTTTTGTGTTCAGTATGGTAGATTACTATGCGTGTGAGTTTTTCAGTCTGAGGAAATCTTTTTGTGGTGCATTATTATTACTGTCAAATGATGAATTTCTTGAGTTTTTTTTATATTGTGGCAGGGGTTATTTTTAAAATTTCGAATTTTTGGAACAAAATAAATAAATAACAATGGGAAGAGTTCATTTATTATTTTTTGCAATAATAAACATACTAGACTTATTAATTAATTTATAAGAAGAATGACACTTGCCACCCATACTACTCAGTAAATAAACTAATGGACAAATTTCCAAAAGGAATTGTGAAAACGAAAGAAAATTTTGTCAGAGGAAATTAAAAGTTCTTGTAATATCAGCCTGGTGTTTCTTATGATATGATATGATATATTATTAGAATGAAACTAGGCCTTGTGTGTGCACTCCTATGTATAAAAACGATTGTTGTAACTTGTAAAATTTCAGTGTGATTATACCTGTAACATGGATGATGTGTTGAAATAATTTTTGTCGTTTTCTTCTGGGTTCTTATGGTTTTTTTTTGTTTTTTTAAGTCATCTAGCTACACCTCGGAAGGCTGGAAGTTGACATGTATAGACAAGAACGTAATCTAACTACGTGCGAGACGTGATTAAACAAACAAATTAAACCTTTATGATGTTGTCATTATTATTTTGTAAATTTTTAGATTTAAAAGATTGGATTAAAAATCACGTTTTTATGTACAAAAAATGGAAGTTAATTTCAAATGTTTTGTATTGTTAGAATGCTTTCAGAAATGTTCAAAACCCACGCAATTAAAATTCCCAGAAGATAGATTTTGTTTTATTATTTTCTGCACCCGCTTTCGTCTGATTTGTGCTTGCATTGTTTTAATGCCTACACAACTTCCGAATTCAGTCCTACTTTGTTCTCACTTATGAAACTTTACGGTAGTTTAAAAAGAAGTGCAAGAAAATTCAGATTCTGGTTTGTTCTTATTTTTAACAAAGTTCAGATTCAGGTTGTTAGTTGTAAAAACAGTTTTGTTCCTATTCATCGGAAAAATATTTGGGTCCTGTCCTTATGCAGTTGTTCTTACAAAAAAAGCGCGTAGTCCTGTCACATTTCCTAGAAATTCCTAAAAAATATACTAGAGCAGGTGATTTGAATTGCTCAATTAGTTCTTGCAATTTTCCCGAATGTGGATGGCTCCTCGAAATTAAATTCTAGTGTAGCAAAATTGTATTTCGGCAAAATAGAAATTACGCTAGAGAATCAGTACGCCGTTTTCGCAAAACTGAGTGTCAAATGATCCATGTTTTGTCCCATCCTGACTACAGCAGGGAGGAGGAGGGTGCTAACAGCTTCAAGGCCCATATCCCCGCGAACATTGCCGCCTCTGGTTCTTGATGAACAAATTTTGCTTGCAATTTGCGAGAATGCTTCGCAACCTTTTTTTAATTTCTAGTACTATATCTGTAAAAAACAAAAGCACATCATAATATTTCTCTCTTAATAAGACAATATAACAGTGTAATAAATTGCAAGACATTAAAAAAATTCAAATTTTCAATCAACATCTAAATTTTGTCAACAAACGATACACGATTCAAACAATGCTTGCAATCTGCCATTAGGAAATGTAGTAGGTGGTTTAAGTGTATGGAATTTAAAACGGGAGCATAAGGGGAAAGCAAATATGATATTATATCAAAATCTGAAGTAAGATTGGTGCAATAAAAGGGGAAATAATCATAACTATCGGTTGCTAGGGGCGTTGCTAGGTTTCCCTAAAATTACCTCCTTGTAAAAAAATGCATATAACTCAAGAACGAAAAATTATTTGAATTTTTTATTTTCAGATTCGGATTCAGCATTAAAATCTACATAAATATAAGCCATAATTCTTTTTTTCAAAATTTTGATTTTCAAAGGTGGTCTTCCACCTTAGGATATTGACGTTAAAGTAGTGTTATTGACGTCGCGCCGTAACGTCAGAAAATTTAACATTTGAGACATGCATTTTTCGCCAACATCAAAGGAAAATGATAGATTACAAAATATAAAAAACAGTTTCAGTCAGAACATTTAGTAATTTTTTTATCATCACCAAACACTTATTCCTCAAATTTTGCAAAATTCTCAACAAAAACAAAAACGTGAAACCGAGGAATTTTCTTCTAGCAAAAATAATATCACATACGGTTAGTTCTCCCCAACAAAAGTTTATAATACGAATTATTACCCCACTGTTGAGTATTTTCGAATGTTTACGTTTATTCGAACGTTCTCGGAAAATTTGATTGGTTTTTTTTCACATGACCAGTCTATATGACGCCGTATTAACCGACATAAAAACAAAAACAAAACAAGAAATTTAATTTAAAGTGGTAGAAAAATGTCAATTACTCTTTGTTTTCGTCTGGTAAACGATAGTTTATTTGACGATTTAAATGAAATAGACGAATTCATAGCAGGACAACAGTCAAAAGCTACAAAATATAGGCAGAAAAGTGGCAAATCATTCGGTAAGAAAAACATCGATTGGAAAGCTTTTGGATGCAAATGTCCCGAAGTTTATGTAGCGCAACACAGTGGTCACAAAAATATTGATTCGTTAAGAAATTACAAATCAGCTAGTACCACTCACCGTTACAAAATGTCAAACATCTTGAGCTCAAATAATAACCAACTTGACGTAAATAACCAATCGACAGTCAATTCTACAAAAATTTGTTTTTGCAGTATATTGCATGTGGTCTATTTCCACAAAAGTTTCCACAAAATTTCAAAAAACCATACCATTCTCTCATAATTTTTTTTAACCCAAAGTCATTAACGCACGTAAATTTCCAATCAAATGTCAGAAAACCCTGTAAAATAACCTGGCATTTTACATGTAGGCTGACAAAGGTTTAATAGGATGTCAGAAACAAAACAAAAAAAAGGGGGGACTTAGCTAGGTCTATAGCTAGCTATTTATGCATAGTAAAACACATATAAAGAGAAACAATAGTAACGTAAAAATGATGACAGTGAGTTCAACAAACCAAAATTTTCCGTTTATCCAGCAAATTTGTTTGTTAGCCAGATTTATGGTGTATTTTCAAGCAGAAGTAACAACGCCAGTTTCATAAGTCATATTTACAGAATATACAAGCTAGTACTATTAAATAACAAGACATAGTATACGTAAACTATCTCGCACGGGGTTTTGCCAGGTGCGTTCCACGTGCACCATTGCTCAGCGTTTTTTTCTAGAACAATTTCACAAAAACGACACGAGGCACTGGGAAGAAGTCAGTGATCCAATCATTTGCACCTTGCCGTATAGATAGGCCACACGAGCGTTCAGAAATTCAGTTTGACGAATACACGCACAACTTCCATACACAAGTATTTCGCCCGCCTTAAAATTACGCCAATGGAAAACGGCCTCTACTACCACAGATCCAAAAGCGTATATTCGCTATCCACGAAATCCTAGTCTCCATGTACTATTTTTCCACGCGGGAAGGATTTTTAATCTCTAAATTGCTATAGTCGTGTAATTGGCTGAATTTTAAGCGAATGGAGTAGTGTTGGCTCTACTAATTTCGTTAAGGGCGTGTCATTCGATGTGTGTTATCAATAACAATGCAGAAAATTTCTTAAAAGCAAACCGCGCAGAAAAAGCAACAGCTTGGTAAACACCGGCAAATTTCTTAACAATACAGCCGTCAAGGATGACAGTAATTGAAATTGGTGTTTAGACATAAAAATAAGTCTAATAACAAAACAACTTGGTAAATGCAAGGATGTTCATTCCATAAGTTCTGATATTTATCGAAAGAAATGTTTCTTATGTTCTGTATAAAACGAATAGCCGCAAACAAAGTTGGATTAATTCTTTGACACAATGAAGGAGACTAGAATCTTGTAAAACCCCACACACTGCTCTAACTCTAATAATTAAACTTTGAATGGGAGACAATCTTTCCACTTTTTATCAAGATCGTTTCCTGTTAATATTTGGAGGGCAAGACTCAGTCCAGCCTGTCTGAGTACGTTGACGTGATTTACGGGTTTTTATGTACGGTAACGTGCCTTATCACAACTTTTGAGGACAGTGCATTTGGTAGTCTGCCCTGTAGAGGTATGGGACCGGCAGTTTTAAGGCGTAAACAGGCCATATTAGTCTTTGGAAGCCTGCGCACTCAGTTGCTGGCATTCCAAAAACCTGGAACCGAGGGGAAACGAGTTAAAGCATTGTGTCTTATTGGGTTTAGAAGGATATCTCGCAAAGAGCAACCAAAGTTAGAAAAGATTTTGACTGCATTTGGCACATCAAGTTCTTGAGCAAAATATTTACCCGAAAAATGTAAGTGTATCTCAAACATTGGAATGTGACAAATTGAGCATCAAATAATTACATCTTTGTTTACTACTAAAATCAAATATAAATAAGTGTTACATACCATTCAAAATTAAATCGAACCAAATTTTCGAACTAAAATCAATGCAGAAAAATCGTAGATTCATTTAATGGTTGTCATAGCGGCCATAAAACAAATTTGTTAGGACTCGATAAAAAATAGTTTCGGTGAGCAAGTGAATACAAGGATATGTTCAGAAAAAGTTTTATCACACCTTTGATCTAGATTAATATCAAATTCGCCAGTTACCATTCGTGTGCTGCAGCAAATTTGGACTCTATGACTTGATTAAAACGTTAAAAAAATAAAATATATAATGAATTTTATGCATGTAAATTCTTAAAAAAAGAAAAAAATATTTTTAAAGAACCGAGCGCTGAATTGGTTATTCAAGGAGTTTTAAAAGAAAACGGACCAGTTCGACTCGTACAATTCGAAGTTCAAATTTGTCGTGGAAGATTACAAAAAAGGGAGATAGGATAGGACATTTAATTAACTTTCGTAGGCATTTAATTGCACAATTAGCCACAATTATAAATTGGAGGATGCTGGACATTGAAAAATTTCGCGGACGGTCAATCTTGAATCTTTTTGTGCGCATTTAATTTTAATCTGCGAAATTTAGTTAGGAAGTAATTTGTGAAAAAAGGTACTTCCTACAAAACTTTCAGGCAGTTTTAGAATTAATTTGATGCTAAAATATTTCAAAGATAATGCTCTATCCGTTTTCAGGTAAATTTAGAGAAATTTATACTAGTACACAAGTGTGCAAAGCACGAGTCACATTTGAAGCTCACAACAAATCAGATGCTTTGCATAATTAATAACTTTTAGTCAAACTTCTTACAATGTTGCTAGTTGTAGAAAGACGTGGTTAAGGAAAAGTGGACATTGTTATAAGGATGTTACTCTTACTTCCAACCGTCCGTTGCCATTATTCTTCGTTAAATTGCTATGAGTAGGCGATATTGTCGAGGAAGCTTCAGACAACGTGGGCGAGTCACACGGTGTATAAAAAGGTGACGCCTCTCTGGAAATGAGCTCCTCTACAGGTTTGGTCTTTTTTCCTTGCTTGGAATTAGACGATATTTTTGAATCAACGATTAAATTAGTAATAGCATTTTCTTCGAAGTTGGCCGGTTGAGTAGTGGGCAAGCTAAAGGAAGTACTCTTTGGTTTTACCCAGTTTAACAATTCTTCTTTGCTTTGCTGTGAATAATTCTGCGCTATTCCATTCTTGCAGTCTAGATGACCATGTTGTAACTTGTTTTTCTCGACAGCCAGAGCACCATAACCTGTCTCTACCTCAGCGTACTCATCAACATCAAAAAAATCAGCTTCACTTTCTTCAACGGTTTTTGCGGGAGGTGCGGTAGGTCCAATGTTCAATGATTTTAACGACTCGATACCACTGTGAATTCGGAAGTGTAAACGACTTTCCAACCCATACTTCGAATAGTGTTTCCTAAAAAACGTGAGAGAAAAAACGGTGAAAAATCCACGGATTAGCCTGTCGTAATAATCTGGTCCTTAGATTATCCCCCGTCACACGTACCCCTAGCACAAAGTAGCGATTTGGCTACAACGAGTATACAATAAAGGAGATGAGTCATCATTGTCCAACGTCCTTGCACTTGTTAATAAAATATTTTTCTAATTTTCGTTTATAAATGACGGGTATGGTTTTCCAGTAACATATAGCATATTTATTAAATCAAAGTATAAACCCACATAAACCGGCAATGTCTTATTATTTAATGTAGCCTCCGACCTAGTAAACTTGTAACTATGTCTATGAAACTCCTACACATATCTCGTCCTTTTCAGTGATTGGTTCTACATGTTTCCGCAATTATAGACGATACAGGAAGTACACGTCGTTTTTTTACTCAAGAAGTAGTTTTCGAAAAAATGTAAAAACCCCAGCAACTGCTTGACAAGACTGGACGTGCTTAATATTTGCCCAAAGTATGATTTCGCCGACATATATAAATAAAAAAAAAAGTGTCACGAAATTGAACTTACAGCGTATGTTGTAGCTGGTGAAGAGCTCTGTCATTCTCGCCGACGCCACGATACATAAAACCCAGTTCACACGACGCGTATGGAGGGAAATAACTATCCATTTTACTCGAGTGACAAGATAGTGGACTAATATGAATAAGAATAATTATTTGTAGAATCTTTGGTGGGTTGATTTTCGCGCATACAATTTTCTTGGAAGAATTTATTTAGATCTAAAATTATCTGACAATTTCAGTCATGTTGCGTTGGATTTGCTGTCCCATAACCGAAATTAATTCCTCCATTTCAACGTAAGGCGATGCCTTCACGGAAAGACAAGAACTGTTAAAAACGAAAAGAATCTATGACGGAATTCTTAGTAATTTTGGCCAAAAATAATTTCGTCAGTCAAATTTTATGATTGGCTCTCAAAATTAACTCATGCAAGTTACAAAAAAACAATCAGTAAATTAATCGAAATAAAATGTAACATGAGTGGGAAAAAATAAAATATTATCCCACGATACCTGGCAGCCACTTCATTGAAAACCTTTTCCGCCTTTTTAATTTCTCCCAAATAACGCAAACAAATTCCTTGTAATAAGTTACATAGACAGACATCGTCGTTCCGTTCTTTCGAGGCTGCTACAAAAAAGAAACAATACAAATACGCAGATAGAACTGGTATATTCATCATCCCAGTAAATTACATCGTGTATACACAGAGTCTTGCAGGGAAAACTCGGATAAAGAAAAACCTGGTTGTCGCAACACTTCTTCTAAAGCTACTTCACACAAATGCAGAAAGTGACGAAGTGTCTCTGTGTGATCAGTAAACATCGTAAAGCCATTCCATATATGGATGATTTCCTGATTAAAAAGAATTAGAATGACTCAATGATATTAACATACATGTCAAAAGAGACACTGGATATTGTATTACATGCAAGCAATTGATATTTGAAATTCCAAAACGAGGATTAAGGATGCTTATGAAAAGTAATTTTTCAGGCTTAAAATATGCTTAGGTTATGCTTAATGGCAAAAAGATTTACCGGAATATGCTTATGAAAAACACATGATCAGGCTCAAAATATGCTTATTTGAAAAAATAATATTTCATTTGAATTTTGAACATGAGTAATTACAACTTAAGTCTCATTAGGTTAATTCAGACATGAAGAATAAAAAGAAAAACAGCTCACGAAACAAAAAACATAAAAACTTTACAATATTTTCTTAGGCTTCACATAATGTTTAGCATAGGCTTAAAGATGACTTAATTTAAGCTCCGGATGCTGAGAAATGTCATGCTTAGAAGAAACAACAACATGTACTTGAAATAAATTGCAGCGTTAATAAAACATGTACTTATAAAAAGTCTGCAATTTCTTACTAAGCCAGGTAGAATAAGCTTCTTTGCGTCCTTATACTTCTCAACCCTACGCACAGCAAATTTCTCGAAAGGAATTGACTTTCCAGCAATTCGTTGTTTGTATTTTCCCACATCGCTAAAGTAATAAAAAGTCAGCACAATGAATTTTGTTGACTTCCACGCGTATACCAGGATTCAATATGCTGAACAACAAGGTAAAAATATAATTAAAGTGGATAAATTTATAAAATTTGGCGAGGATTTAATTTGGCGAATACAAAAAAATGTTTATTTTGGCGGGGATTTATTTTGGCGAATGACACAAAGAAATGAATTTTTATGTCTTATAAACACAAGATTTACCTGTAACAATCCTCTTTATACTTGTATTATAAAACTTGTTGTAAATATAAAAAACAGTTCTTGGGGGAAAAAAACATATTTCGTATTAAAATTTGGCGGGGATTTAATTTGGCGAACGGTAAATTATGTTAAATTTGGCGAGTATTTAATTTGGCGAATAGTCAGTTATCAAAATTTTGGCGGGTATTTAATTTGGCGAATGACAGATGACAGTCTTGCTTTTGAATACCAGACCTACTGGCTTGGTCTGCTCCATAAAAAAAGTCCCTACTATAAATCAATTTTACATGTTACAGCTATCATGACAAGAAAAAAGTCCTGGAACTAGGAATGTTTTGATATTGAAAGTATTTGTAGAGTTTTAAAAATTTGATGTTTTTGACATAAAAAACAGTAAATTGTCACCTAAAACCTTCCAGAATGACAACACAGTAGACACAAAATATAAAACAGTCTTATAAATGCCAGTTTTGTTTACATCTTTCTTGGTGCTGATTATAATAGATTGTTTTTACACATTTGCCAAACGGTTGGCTAAACACACCTTTCCACATTTTAATGATACTCTAGGGGAAAGTGAGCATGATTTTATAAATCATGATATCTTGTTAACATTAATTAAAGGAATATCGGAAAAGTGGGACTCGGGACTGGGGACTTTGACCACTCGGGACCCGGGACACGAGATTCGGGACCCTGAAATATAAAATACTGACCGAACTATCTTTAGCATGTTTTTGTCACCCTGTTGCTATTATAAGTTACAATAGAGAGTTACAATAAAGGTAATTGCAAGTAATGTTTGTGGATAATTATTATTATAAACATTATTTATTATGCGCAATTACAGTATCTTTATCTTTTACACCTTAAACACCTTTTACACAGAAAGAAAGGTTCACCTGTTCAGATAGCGCTACAATAGTGAGGAAAAATAGATGATGAGGAGTAAGATACATGTGTTAATAAATTATGAAGTGTAGCGGAAATTGTGTTTTCAAGTATTTTCAGTATTAGTGTAGTGATACAGCCACACCACCCGCTGTCAGCAGTCTACTTAAATTTGACGTGAACGAAATATCCCGAAAACAAGAAATTGGAAGAGGATCGTTCTCTACTGTTTATCTTGTAGAACATAAAGGTCACAACAAAGCTATGAAGGAGTTAAAATGTAAAGAATGGGCCAAAACAGGCAACATTTTTGTGAACACTCTACTTGAAAGAAGCCTTCAAATGTTCTTAACGTTTTCAATTTGATGAAGCCTCAAAATGTTCTTAAATTGTTCTTAATTTTCCTCCTATTTTGTCATATTTGAAGTTTAAAGGAGCATTTCAGTACTTCTTTGTATTGACAAAGCCATAAATGTTCTTAACATGTTCTAAAGTTTTGAACCTCTGAAGCCACATGTTCTTATATCGTTGGTTCTTTTTAAACAAAATAAAGTGGTCAGAGACGGCGTGTGCCACATATCAAAAAGCAAAAGAGGCCCTGGGGACGAGGTTGTAGAAATAAGAATGTATTAAGAAAATTTAATCAGGTCTTGAAACAATAAAATCTTAAGAACTTTGATGTTGGGCAAAATTTATAGTATTCTTATAAAAAAGTGTGTATGTTATTGTCGATCGATGTTATTACTATACTTTTATTATAAATAAGAGTAGCAAGATTAATAAGAATAGTAAGAAGTTACTCCTTTATAATTGTAGGCACAACTCCGATCATGGCCCAGAGCTACTTCTTGAAAGGGGAGAAACGTATAATTTCTGTAAAATAATTACTATTGGCAGACAGAATGAAATAATCCCCAAGAGCCACATGATTTGATTGTTGTCTCGAAAGTCTTTCACCAAAAATATTCAGCCTCAACAATTCCCCTTTAAACTAAAATTCATGTATAATTAATTATTTTTCCCGAATATAGTTACCACGTTTACACGCAGGCGGGATGAAATCTCATCCCGGGATGAAACAAAACGTGTTTACACGTAAGCCTCATCCCGGGACGAAATCAGCATATTTTCATCCCGGGACGAGTAATCTCATCCCAGGATGAAACATTAATTTTGCTAACTTTGCGTATGATAATTCGAAGTGATATTTCTTAATTTGTGAGTAGAAAGGTCACACGGAAAACGTAGAACGATGGCGCCTGAGAGAAGAAGTGTAATATTGTTGATCACAATTATATCGACAAGTTTAAGTATAGCATCTCTTCTGTTACAGTTTAAAATGGCGTGCATTTTTAAAACACTTTCTCGTATAAAAACATAAGAACCATAATTATGGTCAAACTCGTATAAATTTAGGATGACATTTCGTTTTATTAAAATAAAATAAAAACTTTGAAGATATATAAATTAACGAAAAAGTTACAACCAACCTCTTCATATTTTTTCCAAATGCTTTTGCGTCGGTCGTCACGAAAAGAAAGAACGAATTGATTTTATAGCTCTTATATTTAAAATCATGTTCAAAAAGTGTGAAAAAGTGTACATTCAGCATTCTCATCCCGGGATGAAAAGAAGCCTTAAATGTGTAAACGATGTGAGGACTTTCAGTAGACACAGGGATGAACTCATCCCGGGACGAAACTCATCCCGTGATGAGATTTCACGTGTAAACGGCCTCTATGATAATATAAACTTGATCGTGTAACATACGCTATATGATGAAAATTTGTATGATTATATGTATACTAGTTATTTAAACCCGTGGAATAATCCACCAACTTCTTATCACAAAAATGTTTGTTAGCAATTTCATTAAGAAGGCTGAAAAAACGTTTGAAACGAAAACCCCTGGAGAAATCTACTCAAGGAAATTTAAAATATATATGTTTTATATCACAAAGTGATTTGTTGTCCATTTCAATAAAAAAGTATGAACAATGAATTAAAACGTTTGAACAAAATAACAATAATAACAACGTTAATTGTGTGTGACTTATCTGCAGAAGAATTTATAACAAGGCACTCGTCACGGTAAATTTATATTAGGACGCAATGAAATTCTAAACTAATGAAATCATTTTGTTTTATCACATGATTTGTTTTAGACAATTACAATTGTAAACAAAACGTTTTTAAAATATGGAACATTTTTGTAGGAGATATATTATAGACGCTTTTTAAAGAAAATTGTAAAAAATATAATCCACTTTGCGTGTTACAGACACACAGACAGACACACTCTTTGTATTATTATAGAGACTAGCCAGGAAACCCGGCGTCGAAACTCCGGGGTGAGCCACAAGTAACTGTTGTTGAACGCCCTAAGGAGCGCCTAAAAAGAACTGCAAACTGTGCGACACGGTCAGGTGGAGCCCTTTAGTACAGATATGCAGTATGTCGTAAATCAAGTGAAGCGCATACACCATTGTAGTGTAACATATTTTTCAAAAAATAACTTTCCCACAACAAAGGCTGAAATAAAAACACAGTTTACAACCGTTGTGACTCCGTCATAGCAAAAACAATCCGTCAATATTATTTTATTTTGCGGAATAAGTTTTTGTAAAAGTTAAAAAATTAATCGTGACACAGGGCTAAGCGCTTAGTACGGTTAAACAGAGTTGAACAGGCGTATATGGACAATACCCTTTTGAAAAAAACTTTATCGCAGACTCTGTTTAAATAAAAACACAAGAAACAGTCCATTGCTAACACAGGGTTGATTGGTTAGTCCAAGTAAGCAGTGTTGCACATTCGTACAGGCGTTATTCCCAAGAAAGTTTAAAATTAATTGTCACAGTGGGCTAACCCCTTAGTACAGGTCATTGCACATGCGCATAGGCGTAACAGCCTTTTTAAAAAAAACAGTCTGTTGTTAACACTGGGCTAAGCGCTTAGCCCAGTGTTAACAACAGACTGTTTAACTGCGCTCAGTTAAACAGAGTTGAACAGGCGTATAGGCGTAATACCTTTTTTCCAAAATAAACTTTATTGCAACTTTGGTTTAAATAAAAACAAAGGGAACAGCCTGTCGTTACCCGTCCAGCTGAAACAATCGCTCAGCCATTTTATTTGCAGAAAACGTTTTCAGGAAAATGTGTAAAAGATGTAGCTACCTAGCTAACTGCATTTAGCATAAGAATTATTACTTAAGAATATTGTTGTAACCAAACTGCATTTTATACTTTCACTTTTTAAGGAGCTAGCAATTTTTAAGGAGCTAGCTAAATAGCCACAGCCTCAACATAAAAATAAATGTTGGCTAGGATAAAAAGCTCTAATAACAAACAGAATAAGAAAAAGTGAGGCTCTAGCTAGCTAGCTAACCTTCAAAATCTTCGTTCCTAGCCAAAAATCCTAAAACTGGTGCGTTTAAGATCTGTACGAGGCTAAAAAACGTGACAATATATTTATCCTAACATTGAAAACAAACAGAAAACAAATTATTACAAAAATGTAAAGCTTTCAGAAGATAAAAAAGTCAAACAAACCTTATAGCCTGACATCACACGACCATTTTTTAAATCAAAATGGCCTTCGTTCATTCAGCCGTGAAATTCTTGGATTGTTTTTTTAAGAATCAAAATGGCCTTCGTTCATTCAACCGCGAAAATATAATTCTGGTCGCGAAAATCTTGGATTGTTTTCTAAAGAATCAGACGTGGTGATTGGTATACTACGTGCGGGCGGTCAAACAAAGTCGGTAAAAATATATCGCATTTGGTATTGGTGCGTAATTTACAAAATTTTGTGTTTCCGTAACGGGACACGACTTTCGCGGACACACAGACAGACAGACGACGGTTATTATTAAAGAGATAATCAAATTTTATAGATAGAAAACGTCCTATTTTTTATGATATATGATCGCATAAATCTGTTGCCTGAAATTAACCAATCATAACGCGTTATCAATTGTGCCGAAGTTATGTAAACATAACACAAACATACAGAAGAGCAAGGAAATATTCGAAAGAAAAACATGGCAAAAAGAAAAATCGACACAGAAAAATTTATTGATGCTTTTTTCAACAAGCTCAAATATTTCCTCAAAATTTTCTGCTGTCATTCCCAAGTAATTTTTATAGTTACTATAGCTAAATTTGCCACAAAATTAACTGAATATTGCTCTTCTCGATCCAATGTATATCTGTTTATATTCCTTTCATTGTCTCTCACTTTAATATTAGCTCTACCAACAGCTAGCTAGATGTACTTTGGAACATCCAACAACAAAATCCGACTTACGATAAAATATGATATAAAAATATTGCAAAATAATTTAAACAAACGTATACCAATCACGTTTAACAGTTTACTACGATGATTAACAAGCTTCACTAAGATTACGCTCCTCTTTAATGGA
The DNA here is from genome assembly GCA_030067915.1 of Hydractinia echinata. Lineage (NCBI taxonomy): Eukaryota > Metazoa > Cnidaria > Hydrozoa > Anthoathecata > Hydractiniidae > Hydractinia > Hydractinia echinata. The sequence goes on from JASGCC010000277.1 coordinate 94,017, forward strand.
GCCAACAAAAGTCACTTTGTTTTAAAGTCTACGCGATTCGCACCTGCATGTTAGTCCTGGATCGTTCTTTCGCACATTTTGCATTTTACACCAGTTGCCTACACCAGAGAAATTCTTGCCCAGCCAGATGGGCAACTTACACCTGCAGAACTGGTGTGATTAGTGAAGCCGGCACCGACAGGGAAAATCAAATACTTTACAGGACGAAAGAGCGGCGATTTTTATTTCCTGATAGAAACAAGACCATCAGAACCAGGCGCGGAGAGTGGGGACTCCGAAAACCAACGCTGAAGGCTGCTTTGTTGAGACTTCGGGCGTAAAATTAAAAACACAAAACAAGTTCACCGAGATACACCTGATCTTTTCGGAGACAAATCATAGCTAAATTCGCCCCTGATTTTAGAATTCAGAAATCTATAATTCTTTTTCTCTTGCTTTTAAAATCTATTTTCTGGCTGCCACAAAATAATTTTTTGTTTGTCTCTCCTTTTACGACGTACTCTTTGAAAGTTCAAAGCAAGCATGCAAGTAATAGCGGGAAATTTACATACACTACAATACTAAGTTGTTGTTTTTCAGGAATTTCTACACTGTGTACGTTTTAAGCAATAAGAAAAGAAAGAGATACGTACTCCAAAATAACTTCTATTTGTGACGTCATTTGCTGAGCCTTCTTTCTCTTCTTGTCGTTACCAGAATACATTAATTCAAACTGCTGCATTAGCAAAAATGCTGCTCGCATGTACAGATATGAGCTCTAGAAACATTGAAGATGAAATCAATGATGCTAGTAAACAGTGGGTTAATTAATACACGAAAGAAATTTATACAATTCGATAGCATTCACGTCCACAAAGCAACTTTATTCGATTGGATAGCTCGCACATGCACGAATCAAATTTATACGATTCGATAGCTTGCACGAAACGATAACGACAAAACAATCTAATCGAGCTACTCATGACACTAGTCGGTGGCCCCGTCCTTTTTATACCGCATTGCGTGCGTCTCGCTACTTGCGGTACCATTTTGCGTGACAGACGGACATATACGGGTACTATAATATAGACGAATTTGAAAATTGCCAACACACAATTGATTTTGAAATTAACATATTTTATACGTACGCAAGTTAACATGGTCTACTTGAATGAATTAGACACATTATTATTACTTGAAATATGAATAGCGGCAATATTTAAGGCTGCTCTGTTAGTCGTCCGTTAAATTTATTGTTTGTTTAAATTCGCCGTCAGAAAATAGACTAGGGCTTTCTGAAAGTTAGACTGTTTGTTGCAGACGCAAAAAATCTTCCACACCTTCAAGAAACACGCAATGAGGTTAAGCACTAACACGTTTGATAGCTTTCAACGTCACATAATTGGTTATGCTACGAAAACCGTCGCTAAAACCTGACATTATAACGACGTTAACTGAGCTACGAGTAACTGGTAAACAAAGGGTTTCATACCTTTGACCATTTGCTTTCGATAGAAAGTTTCTCTGCATATTCAGCTGCGTTTAGCCAATTTGACTGAAAGCTAAAAAACGAATAGAAACAACGGGGTAAGCATAGATGCAAATATACAAGACATAGAACAAAATATTGAAACTGAAAAACAAAAAATATTCAGTTTTTTTTATAAGAACCTGGTTTATAAAATCGTTGAGATTGAGATTTTTTAAGAAAATTAAAATTAATTTCTTTGAAAGCCTGAAAAAATAATACTTTAAAATTAATAAATTTTTGAACAGTTTTTTTTTTCTTTTTATTAATATACATGTTTTACAGTAAGTAGACAACTTTAACACTATGTCATCTAATCCTTTAAAATCTTCATCACCATCCGTAAATCTGACCACATATTTCCCTATCTTTAGACCGGAAATAAGAACTTTCGAGGCTGCGAAAGTGTAAACAAGCACATCCAGCCCCAGCTGAAATTTAGACGTTCTTATGAAAAACGTGTATTCTAGGGACACTTAACCAATGAACTTAATTTATTTTTGTGCTAGAATCATATATTTAGTATCCTTGAATAATTAACTTAATTCGCAGATTCGCAAAAGATTGCTAAATTACAGACTGATTATTTGATTGTGTAGGTATGAAATATGTAATCTAACATTACAAAAATTGTTAATTACAATCAACATTTTTTTAAAGTATTCAGGCAAAGTCTATTGGTATACATGGTCCAAAACCTAGTACAAAAGTTAATTTTGTGTACCTGTGACACCACATCATTTCCCAATAACAGATATGATGCATTTGCTGCCAATCGATATTTAGCGATACTGATTTTTCATATAATTTAAGAGCCTAAGTAAAATTACATGTTATTTACTTGGTACGAAGATGGCATTGCAACACTACTTTCACAACACAACACAACACAACACAACACAACTTCACTTTTTGTTTTATAAGCGAACTTATAATGGCCAAAACTCGGTAGTATTGCTGCGCATTTGAGAAGACAAGTTATTTTTAAAAACATTGAGGTGTTGAACCACAATCACAATATGAGCGAAAACGTCAAATAACGTCAAATGACGTCAGATGACCAATAGTTGGACAGCGTTTATCTGCTAATTGCACTATCTGGCACGCTCAAATTACGAAATACACGCACAGAACCAGGAAAAACTAACCCGAGTTAGCCTTATTTTCTTATTTTTCTTATTTTTGAGCTTTCAACAATTGTGTTCATGAATAATTGCGCCAACATAAATATTGTTTCGCAGTTACAGTAGGTGAAAGAAAAGGATTAGAAGCAGAAACAATTACTGGTTTGAGACAGAGTTGCAAGGTAAGTCACATCCTAAATTGTTCTTATTAATGGGAAAATTTAGACTCGGATTGTTCCTAGTTTTTAAAACAATGATTTGAGTCTGAAACGTATTTATGTTTATTTTGAGAATAGGTTCATTAACCAGTTTCTCCTGTTTTCTTCAAAACTTCCACAAAATCAATTGCCCTCCAGTCTGCCATAATCACATTAGGTGAATCAGGACGATATTCATTCTGTTTTATTTTTTTTGCGTGTAATCAAACAAAGGATAACGAAGTTATATTGCAAGTCAAGTTGCATTTTTAAACTTATTAAAGGTTTTAAATTAACTAGTAACTCTTTTACCGTCCTGGGTATTTACATTACACTTTAATAAGGGGTATTAAACAAGAATGTTCCAAATTTGCAATACTTTTGTGCTTCGTTAATTTACTGGATGAGGTAATACTTACTGCTACAAACTGTGTGTAAGTTTCTTGAAGTCCGCAATAAGAAGTCAATGGAAATAAAATCATTCCTATATTCACAAATGCCAAATTTGAATGTTATTAAAACGCAAATAAATCAAGAAAAAGTGAGCGCGCTAACTATTGTTTACGTATTCTTTAAAATACGGAAATACGAGTTTCATATTTTAAAAAATACGATGAAAAATACGAAATATGAATTTTGTATCGTGAAATTACAAAGTGGTCGGTTTTCCGAGAGAGCATCACACTATGAAAAATTGTTCTTCCCGTTGGAGCCCACGAAGGTCCCAAAATTTGTGAAGAACGGTCATGCTGACGTCAGCAACAGTTAGCTTATTTTAATAGATTGGATCTAGCCAAATAACTGAATCGCTATAAACATCAAGAATTAAACTTTCAAAAGTTCAAATTTCATGAATCTAATATAAAAATAGGCTATGGTGAATTATGACTTAAAATTTGCAGATATGAGAGTCTCATTACCTTACACAATATGCTTTTTACTGTAACAACAAGGAAGGACATGTTCAACCAACACTGCTAAAAAAACTTTGAAATAGATCAGCTAAACAAACGTTCTATTTTAAACTTCGTGAAGAAATCTTGTTAAAAATTTAACCAAAACCTGTATTGGTAGGTACTATGGAATTTAAAACGGCTATATAAAGTCACATGTCAATGTTTGACGACAACATTTTTCATAAGTCATTTTTATCGTCGCAAAAACATGCAATAAACATTTGATAAAATTGGCGGTAAACATCGGGATGTAACATATTGTTGAAACGGGAGAAATCTTCTCCACACTTTTTAAAACGGTAATTCAAAAGAACGTTTGACAAGAAAATCTAAGGAGAAGAACAACATTCTCATATAACATGATGTTATGTTGTGACATTAATAGGTTAAATATTAATGAAGAGCGAAGAGTCACACTGAGAAAGAAAATATTAAACTGCTAGTTTCGAACAGGGAAATTATAATAAAAAAATAACACATAAACGTGACTGGAAATGAAGGATTGACTAAACATTTAAGAATACTGTAATGGTCTAGACACATATTCAGTATATTAAAAAAAAATTCACTAATTTTTAAATAAAAAGCGAACGTGCTTTTTTAAAAAATAGGGCAAAGCATTGTTGCTATGGTAGTGATGAACTGATTGAGAAAGATTACGCAATAAAAGAATAAAACAGAGGGATGTTTTGGTCGTTTTAGTGAAACACAAAAATGTGGATTTATGGCTACCTGAAAGAAAAAAAAAATTTAAATTTCATATTTATTATCCTATAGACAATTTAATTTGCTTTTATATCCATTAAATAATTTTGTTAAAAAAAACATTTTAAAATCTTTTTATATTTACTTTTAACGAGTAACGATGTCAGAATGTGTTGCCCCTAACAACACTAAATTACGCTAAGTAACTCTTGGTAATGGCAACAAACCGAACAATGGTTTAGGCGAGTAGTTGAACTCATTCGACACTCCATCTAATGTTTGATTAATAAATAAACATTGCTTTTGTGTGTTTGCAACATCACGTCGATCAAGCACAAACATTTAAAGTAAACTCAATGTTAATCTGATGAGCAAGAGGTTTAACAAAAAGTATTTTTAATATCGCAGAGAGAGGGTGTAATGTCATGCGAAATGTTTTATGGTGGGATAAATGCTTGTAGCAAGACGCAAAGATTTTAAGTCAATCCTCAACAGACCGTTTTTAACCAATGAAAAGGAACTCAGGTAGCGTCGCAAATGATTTTTTCATTTGTTTGAAACATTTCATAACATTTTAATAAGTTTTTTTTTCGAAAAACTATATATTTAGTCAATTACGGAATTTTACTATTTTTTTATGAGAAAAAAAATAGCATAGGAATCCATAGGTGTCAAACTTTTAAGCGGCTTTGAAAAACGTTTAACTTGAAATGATTTTATATATGAAAATATTATGAATCAAATGCGAACCTTCGTACTTCTCAAACAGAATAAAAAGATAAATAAAACGAATTTCTGTCTAGAGGTTCTGCACCTGATATACGCTACTGTGTGAATGTATATTTTAAAACATGGTTAGGATTCAAGACAAAAAATGTTTATAATACACAAATATAATCAAAAAACAAACATTTTAACTAAAATATGTTTCCTCCTTCAAATTCGAACTATCACAAACACACCGCCCAAACAGACAGGTGTTTGATAGGCTGTTCCTTTAACAAACGTATTGTCGAAGTATATAAATTCGAGGGTTTAAAAGAAATCGAAGATGTAACTACATATTTTTTACTTTAAAAATTGTTTAAAGTTGTCAAAACTTTAAGCATAGAAAAAACCTTAACGAATATTTAAAATGTGCTTTTAGACAGCTGTTGTCAATTATTCAAAAAATGACATCTTTAATGGTGGTTGTGTTACTGACAGTGAGTCATGTTGAGACATTGTCACTGGAAGCGATGAAAGAAAAAGGTTGCGATTACGAAATAACAACAAAGAAGTTAGATGGTGACTTCATAATTGGCGGAATATTTCCCGTACAAGGCTATCGTTCCAACTTGCAGAAATACGTATTAAGTCCTCAGGCGATTACGTGGACGGAAAGTTTTCTTTACGCAGTCAATCAAATTAACAGCCAGTCAGATTTACTACCTGGAGTGCGATTAGGTTACGACATCCGAAACAGTTGTAACAACGAGCATTTGGTGATAAATTACACACTAGACTATATGATCGATAAAGCATTTGTTGAAGAGAAGCAAAAGAAATCAGCGAAATATGCGATGTGTGAATGCAGCAACAAAACGACAGTAGCAGCTGTTGTAGGTAGGTTTTTAAATCAACAAAAGTAGATCAGCAAAATATGCTAAGTACGAAAGAAGTAACTAGCAAATAACTTTTTTTTCTAGGGGAAGATTCGTCGCATTTGTCTGCTGCAATGTCGAATCTTCTTAGTACGGATTACATGCCACAGATCTCGTACCGTTCCACCAGTCCAACATTAGGCATCAAGTCGATTTATCGAAGCTTTCTGCGCACACTACCGTCTGATCTATACCAAACACGAGCCATCACAGACTTACTTTACACATTTAACTGGTCGTACGTTTCTGTGTTAGCTTCAGACGATGATTATGGCAGACAAGCCCTTGATAACTTAAATGATGAAATGAAAAGTAAGAATATGTGCATGGCACTACAACGAACGTTCGATCCAAGTTTTCCAGGAAACGACTTGAATAATATTGTGTCTGAGATAAGGAAATACCAAGACAAATCTAGCGTTGTTGTTTTATGGTGTCAAGTGTTGCAAGCGATACAAATCATTGAAAAGGCGTACGACGAAGGTTTAACTAACATTACCTGGATCGGAACTGAAATAAGTAGAACTGACTTCAGAGTATTAAGGATTCAAAAATCAAATCTTAGTGTCATTGGGATAACAATGAGTGATAAAGTCGTACCTGGTTTTCTTAAACACAAAAAAAAACTTGGTAGAGAATCGCCATTTTCAAATCCATGGTTAGAGCCCTTTTGGTTAGCACTTGGTATTTGTCCCATTAACAAAACATCAGCAACATTTCCTTGCTACGACTATTTTAAACCAAGTGGCGTTATACTCCCTGTGACAGGACATTATAACGTCATGGCTGCAGTCTATGCAATAGGACACGGTCTACACAAACTGCTCAATTGCAAGAAAAGAAATGGAAAGTATACATGTTCAGATAAAGAAAAGTCATTTAACTATAGATCTCTTCTGAACAACATTAAGCAGGTTCGATTCTCCATTCCCACTACAAATGACACGTTTAAATTTGCAGAAAATGGCGACGTAGATTCCAGCTCATACAGGTTTGCCGTCGTGACAGAGGTGATGGACAGAGGAAAGATCACTAAGCAGTTTCGAAACATAGGAGAATGGAATGGTGCGACAAGAAAAATTAAATTTGATCGATACTTTGACACATGGAGAATCAACAATGTAGCCACAGCAGTATGCAGTTTACCATGTCCACCCGGAACTTATATCATACACAGTTCTGTTTCATGTTGTTGGAAGTGTTTGGAATGTCAAAAAGACACTATCAGCACCTCAAACAATCAGCTGAAATGTCAGAAATGCGCAGAAACACAAATCTCGAACACTAAACATACACAGTGCGTCGGCCTCCAGAATAAGAACCTATCAATTCACAAATATGAAGGCCAAACCATGTTCGCCATCTCCTTGATCGGAGTATTCCTGACAATGTTCGTGATCGTCACTTTCTTAAGATATTGGGAAACACCAGTGGTCAAATCATCGAGTAGAGAGATGTCCATAATACAACTAACCTCGATAATGTTGTTGTTTTGCTTACCTCTCTTGTTCATGATGGACATATCCACGCCCATCTGTATGCTGCAGACAACATGCTTCGGAACTCTGTACGCACAAATAATAGCTTTCATTGTCATCAAAACATACCGTCTTTTATACGTGTTTAGACAAACCAGTTTTACAAAGGTGTCCAAGTATTTGCAGAATCGCTACCAAGTGTTCATATCCTTTATGCTGGTACTTTTGGAATTAATAGCCATATCTGTGTGGTACACAATAAACAAGCCACGGAAAGAACTATTACGAGATGAAGCTCATAAAAATTACATATATTACTGTGGTGTAGATGAGGATATATTGCTCTACGCTATCATAGGATATATTTTCTTTCTATCCTTAGTAAGTGGTTTTATGGCATTTAAAGCCAGAAGTTTACCCGAAAACTTTAACGAAGCACAATTTATTTGGTTTGGAATGTTTGTCACGTGTTTGTGTTGGCTGCTATTCATTCCACTGTATCTAAGCCTAGACAGAACAAAGAAAGCAATTGTACTGCTCTGCATAACCATGGTTTGTAATTTTTGTCTCCTGCTCTTGCTTTACGGTTACAAGATCAAAATTATTCTCTTCAACCCAAAACTGAATACACAAGCTCATTTCCGAAAAATGGCAGCCAATGTGACTGTGACGACGTTTTTAAACGAAACCACGGTAGCGGGGGAGAAAAGACCAAGAGAACAATCTGTGATTAGCTTCGACTTTGACGGTATGTTCACAGAATACCGAGCAAGGGTGAAACAAAACAGCTTTAGTTTGCCTGCGCGTAAACTGACAATTAAACTTCGCAAACCAAATCTTCATTTTCCGTCAACAAATAAAAACAAGAATGAAGTGCCTAAATCCGACAATAACAAGAGAAAGTCGATGAAAAAACACAAAGCCAAACGTCACAAAACTTTTCAATTACCAAAAGACAAAGTAGCAGCAACTATGCAAAGGAGCATTTCTCTTGATGAAATCAAAATTCACCGACTAAGCATGAAAAATATTGAAGCTCAAGTGCAAGAAGACAACATATATAATACCGCTTCAAATAGTATTTACCACATGCCTTCTAAAAACATGGCTAGGAATGTCGGTTTAGCATCTACTTCAAAATTGGACCATGAAGTAGCTCACAGTAAGGAAGAAATATTTAGTCCTATAAGTACAAACTCGTTAGCCGCTTTAATAAGACCTGATTGAAAAAGATGAAAGACAATAAATTAGTAGTAAAAACGGACGGTTGCGATTTAGAAATAAAAATTTAACACACACACACAAACAAACACGATAATCAAGAAAGAAATTCGTACAAAAAGGACGCTGAAAGAAACTGATTCATAACATTTTCGCGATGCTCCCACACGTTATGAAATCTTTTGAAAACATTTAGCGAGAAGAAAAAAAAATACAGAATTAAGTACAAAGTAAAACACTCCTATGCGTCAAGGGTATGAATTACTTCATTTTACTATGAAATTCAGTTACGAGAAAACAAAAACAAAAACAGCAACAAAAAAATCTTTGCGATTGAGCCACTAAATGCCTTTCACAGAATTGCTAATGTCCAAATTGTATAAATAAATCCTGCGAAAAGTAGTGATGCAACATATTCTGTCTGAAAAATCTCTGCCTTTAACGTATATCCTTCTTTTAGGTCTCATTTTTATAAATGTGTAAAAATTGTATCTAGTTTTGCAGATAGATATAAATTATCTCTTATAATAATAAGCCAGTTCCGTGTGTCTGTCTGTCACTTTTGCAAACACGATATTTTTTACCACCCGAATGCGCGAGTTTTTGGAGTTTTTTTGTTTTGTTTACATTTGTCTCGCAACCGTTAGAAACCACGTGATAGAAAATAAGCAGTATGATTCGCTGAAATACATACTTTCGAACGGGACGGCATTCGAATAAAAAGTTCCGTTAGCGTAAAAACAAACAAACAAAAAAATTTCTCGACAAAGTTCTCGACACAAAAGGCGAACTGAAGAAGCGGTTAAAAAATGTCTTATTTTCGACGATCCCTTAGTCACAAAAAAGTGCAGATATTAAAAGCAAGAAAAGTCAAAGTGGAGAAGTAGAAGTACAAAAGTAAAGTTAGAAGCCACGAGAAGTTGCTTCGAAAGTGAAGAGTGCAGCTAGAAGTAGTAAAGAAAAGTTAGAAGTAGAAAATAAAAGCTTGGGTTTAAAGTCGATTTGGATTCACATATAGTAAGAACTTTGATATTTTTAGACGTTATGTTTTTATGTCGCTAGAGTTACGTGTCAGGCAGACTCGCATTTGCCAGGAAAAAGTCACTTAAAAGCTTCAAATTCTTTAAGTTTTATGTTTTACCGCGTTTTTTATAAAAAAGCTAGCATTTACTGTTTTTTGCATAATTAATGTATCCCCTGGTGCATAACTAATGTATTTGTCCTAAAATTCAAAATGCTACATAAAGCTGTTAGCTGGCTACAATGTGCTGGCGAAATAGAAAATTCTGGTTTGTTGAACTAACCGCAAACATAGCTATTGTTTTCCTTTATATGTGTTTTAACTAAGCACAAATGGCTAGCTATAGACGTAGCTAAGTCTCCCCAGCTTAAGTATATTTAACTGGGTGTCCTATAGCTACTGTTAGCTAGCTAATGTTAGCTTCAAGAAGGCTCCATCCCATAGTTAGCTCTAACCTATAAGTTATGTTGTTATTCCTCTTTTTTTTTAGGTATTTATAGCTACCTTAGTAGTCAAACTTTTCTTCTCTTTTGAACACGAATTATGATGTAGCAAGCTAGCTACAAAATCTTTCTTGAACTTTTAGGATAGTGTGACTCATGTTAATGCCCATAGAGTATAGTTTTTTTCAATTACCTGCAAACTTTACAAGGGGGACCACATGCAATATCTCAAGTGGAACAAATTTTGTAGAATTTAAAGTGTGTGTGTTAAGTTATTTTTTATTGTTTTGTTTCTGACATCCTGTTAAACTTTTGTCAGGCTACGTGTAAAATGCCAAGTTATTTTTATAGGGGTTATTCCTCTTGACGGCGATTCAACACGGGCGAGTGAATGTTACCATAGCCCCAGGTTAACCCAAGCCATGTGAGGGAAATTGGGGAGATGGCACACTGTGTGGACCGTTGGATGTTGCCGGGAGTTGTCTAGTAGAGCGCGGGCCCTAATTGGGTCTGCGTAGTTCAAAATGAGCATTAAATACTCTAGGACTCTACATCTAAGCCATGGCCCCTCCTGGAAATAATAGACAGGTTATATCCCTCGATATTTGTGAGGCTAGCCATGTAAAATATGCACATCTATCTATCTATCTATTAAAATTACATTAGAAATTTACGTGGGTTTATGACTTTGCGTTAAAAAAATTTATGAGAGGATGGTATGGTTAAGTCTGTTTATATTGTTTGTGTTGCAAAGTGCTGTTATTTGAAATTTTGGGTAAACTTTTGTGGAAATAGACCACATGCAATATACTAAAAGAACAAATTTTTGTAGAATTACACTTCGTTGTAAGCTGTTGTGTAAGGTGATGTCTTTTTGTATTTCGCATTATAAACTTTTGACAAGTGGAACGAATTTTGTAGAATTTAAAGTGTGTGTGTTAAGTTATTTTTTATTGTTTTGTTTCTGACATCCCGTTAAACTTTTGTCAGCCTACATGTAAAATGCCAGGTTTTTTTACAGGTTTTTTTTACATTTGATTGGAAATTTACGTGGGTTTATAACTTTGGGTTAAAAAAAAATTATGAGAGGATGGTATGGTTAAGTCAGTTTATATTGTTTGTGTTGCAAAATACTGTTTTTTGAAATTTTGTGTAAAATTTTGTGGAAATAGACCACATGCAATATATACTGAAAGAACAAATTTTTGTAGAATCGGACTTCACTGTAAGCTGTTGTATAAGCTGATGTCTTTATATTTCGTAATACAGATGTCCATAAATTTAGATCATGTTAAGAACATTTAAGGCTTTGTCAATACTAGGAAGCACTGATATCATTATGATCGTGTCGGGACTGCTCGGACATCGTAGACTCGGTTTTCTCAGTCCAGATAAACTATTGTTGGGGAGAACTAACTGTATGTGATGTCATTTTTGCTGGAAGAAAATTCCATGGTTTCACGGTTTTGTTTTTCTTGAGAATTTTACAAAATTTTGTAGGGATAAATGTTTGCTGATGCTATAAAAATACTTAATGTTCTGACTGAAACTGTTTTTGCTTTTTATATTTTGTAATCTAATGGGCGAGGACTGTATACACTGAAATGACTAATTTTGATGTGTTTTATAACCTTTTTGTGGAAGATTAATGGGTAATTCATTCAGGATGTCGTATACATGCTGAATGAAATTATTTTTGTTGATTTAGATGTGTTTCTCAAAAACCAATCTGTTTTACCTTTTGTGTAAACTTTTGTTTACGAACCGTATACAATGTTTCGAAAATAATGATCTTTTTTTATTCAAGTTTATTCTTTGCTTATTGATTTTTTGACATTTAAGTTCAAAATTGTTGCTAAAGGGCAGTACGGATCATCAAACTAAAAAAGAAAATTTTTTGTGTTCTTAACTGGTTGATTTTTACATTTTGTGTAAATTTTTGTGGGAGAGGATGGTATGCAACTGAAATGACTGATTTTTTTAGATTTAAATTTGATGTTTTCCAAACTATGGCTTTTTCATATTTTTGTATAAGCTTTTAAGGGAAAGACAATATTTAAAATGTGTATATAAATAACTTATTTTTGTTGATTTGTGCTCTTGCAGGCCCACTTTTTGACATTTCAGAATAAAATACTGAGGGTTTTCAACATAATCACTTATAAGATGTACATATTTGAGATGCGTTATTTCTGACATTGTTATTATCTGTGTTGTGACTGTTGGTGTTGTAACTGTCGGTGTTCTTACTGTCAGTTTTGTGAGTATTGGTGTTGTGAGTGTCGATGTTGTGAGTGTCGTTGTTGTAACTTTTTATAAAGTTGATTTTGCACCTTGCAAGCTGTTCTTTTTTTATTTTGTGTAAGATTTGACATTTGACATTTTGTGTAAGATTTTAAGAACATTTTTTTTTGTATATGCACTGCTGACGTCAGCAAAACATCTAAAGCACCCTATTTTTTCAATGGCCTTTTGCCTAAGTGGATTTTTCCACGGGCCTTATCGACTAGTCTCTATAATAATACGCTAAGTGTGTCTGTCTGTCTGTCTGTGACAGGCAAAGTGGATGTGTTCATTTTCCTTTGATGTTGCCGAAAAATGCATGTCTAATATGTTAAATTTTCTGACGTTACGGCGCGACGTCAATAACACTACTTTAACGTCAATATCCTATATTAAATTAATGAAGCCATTACAGTGCACCTAAAACTTTGAGGCCAAATAACTTGGAAACGAGGTGGTGACGTCAATGATTTTTCACCGCGTGGGTAACTAGGGACCACCTGGGACCAATTTGGGTAAGTTTCCCAAACCTGGGTCCCCGAATCCGTTTCGGAATGGACGGGTTGATGACGTCATCAAAAAACCTTCAAACCCTATTATCCCTGCAACCGTTTGTCAAAAGTACATGATCCTATACATTTTCTTGATCAGCGTTTCAAGATCTATACGATAAAGGCGACGGGTTTATGAATTTCAAAAGAATATTTTTTTGTACTTTAATTACGTAGTTTGCGGACGTCAGCAAAATTTTTAAACCTCTATATCTTCTTAACCGTTTGTCAATAGCATATGATAATATACATTTTTCTTATCAGCGTTTCAATCTCTGCACATTACAGGAAACAAATAAACTCGTGGAGGCCCGTGGAGAAATCCACTCAGGCAGAAGGACAATGGAAAAAATAGGTTGTTTTAGATTTTTACTAACGTCAGCAGTGCATATACAAAAAAAAATTTCGAAATTTAGTTTATTCTTTGACTATAATGTGTAGAGGTTGAAACGCTGATCAAAATAATGTATATGATCATATGTTTTCGAGGAACGCCTAAGGAGATATAAGGTTTTAAAAATTTTGCTGACGTCATCAAAGACTCGCCAAAACTCAAAAAAAAAAATTTTTAGAAAGTACACTGTAATGGCTTCATTAATTTAAAGTAAGATATGGACGTTAAAGTAGTGATATTGACGTCGCGCAGTAACGTCAGAAAATTTAACATATTAGACATGCATTTTTCGGCTACATCAAAGGAAAATGAACACATCCACTTTGCCTGTTACAGACACACAGGCACACAGACAGACACACTCTCCGTATTATTATAAGAGACTAGTCGATAAGAATACAGAGACTGTGTCTGTCTGTTTGTAACAGGCAAAGTGGATGTGTTCAATTTCCTTTGATGTCGCCGAAAAAGTTATGTCTCAAATCTTAAATTTTCTGACGTTACGGCGCGACGTCAATAACACTACTTTAACGTCAATATGTCTCAAATGTTAAATTTTCTGACGTTACGGCGCGACGTCAATAACACTACTTTAACGTCAATATCTTATATTAAGTTAATGAAGCCATTACAGTGCACCTAAAACTTTGAGGCCAAATAACTTGGAAACAAGGTGGTGACGTCAATGATTTTTCACCGCGTAGGTAACTAGGGACCACCTAGGATCAATTTGGGTAAATTTCCCAAACCTGGGTCCCCAAATCCGTTTCGGAATGGACGGGTTGATGACGTCATCAAAAAACCTTCAAACCCTAATATCTCTGCAACCGTTTTTCAAAATTACATGATCCTATACATTTTCTTGATCAGCGTTTCAAGATCTATACGATAAAGGCGAACGGGTAACAAATTTCTGAAATAATTTTTTTTCTTCGTATTTTAGCAGGTCCTTGCTGGACGTCAGCAAAAATTTAAATCCCTTATATCTCCTTATGCGTTTGTCGAAAACATATGATTCTATACATTATTTTGATCAGCGTTTTAACCTATCCACATTACAGAAAAAGAATCAACTAAATGTTGCAATTTTATTTTTGGATTTGCACTGCTGACGTGAGCGAAACATCTAAAAAACCTATTTGTCCATTGTCCATCTGCCTAAGTGGATTTCTCCACGGGCCTTATCTATATAATAATAAAATAAAGTTGATATGCTCACCAAAAAAAATCTTTGATGTTACCGAAAGAAATATGTCTTCTTTGTCGAGAAAAACCACAAGTTTGCGTTTGCGTTTGTTTGTTTGCGTTTTAAAATTACGTGATCAAAATAAAAAATTTAATTGGATGTAGATTCATCCAATTAAATTTTTTACTTTGATAAAAATAAAGCAATTTTATTTGCTGAAAATTCCAAGTTTTACGGTTGTTTTGATCGTCAGGGGACGATCAAAACAACCGTAAAAAGTTTGTTAAATGAAGTTCCTACCACAAAGTAACGGAAATTGTGTTTGCAAAAAAGATGGCTGTTCTTTTTAAGCATTTGTCTACTCTTTCCTTAAAAATAAATCTTTACAAAGCATTTGAAAAAGGGCATCGTATATAAATGAGGTTTCTGCAAGGTTTGTTTATGTTTTTTTCAGTTTTGATGATATTATTGATGCGAGACATGTTTGTTAGCTAGCATCATAAAAGCCAACCACACCAACAACAACTAGCTAGCTAGGAATTTATAAATATGTAGCCATGTACCTAGCTAAGTCTCCAGTTTAACTTTAACTGACCAGCTATTAGCTGCTGTAGCTAGCTAATATTAGCTTCAAACTGAAGATTCCAATATATACCTAGCTAACCTGTGAGTTTTATGTTGCTTTTACATGTAAGCTAGCTACCATAGTTATCTACAGTTATCTTAGTGGTCTTTGCTAGGAATATGGATGTAACTTATTTGACTTGATGTTTGTTAGCTAGCATCATAAAAGCCAACCACACCAACAACAACTAGCTCCCCAGTTTAACTTTAACTGACCAGCTATTAGCTGCTGTAGCTAGCTAATATTAGCTTCAAACTGAAGATTCCCAATATATACCTAGCTAACCTGTGAGTTTTATGTTGCTTTTACATGTAAGCTAGCTACCATAGTTATCTACAGTTATCTTAGTGGTCTTTGCTAGGAATATGGATGTAACTTATTTGACTTGACCTTTTAAGCTTAAATTAGAAGATATAACAAGCCACAACACCTTTTAAAAAAAGTATTATATAATATTTAAGGATAGTTTAAAGGACTCTTTGTTATGCAATATATATAGCTAACGTATTTTTCACATTTTGTGTAACTAAACTTACATCGGTCGCATGCAATATGACAAAACGATTTTTATTTAACATGTAGTAATTCTGGTAGCTTAAGTGTGGTGATTTTCGTTGTTCCAGATGTTTTGACTCCAATGTTTTGTTGATGACATTTCGTGTTATATATTTAAGAAACGTTTAAACATTTTTGAGGGAGTACTATATACATATTAACACCGGAAAAACTTGTTTTTTTAATTCTAATTCGACAGAGGTTTTTGACATTATGGGGAAAATTTAAGTAGCTTTTTCACATTTTTTGCAGTATTTACATGGGTTTTTGATTATTTATATTTATTTTGGGGGGGGGAGGCGAAGGAAGGATTTACTTTTTTTACATTTAGGGTGAAAAATGTACAGGGAAGGCTGGGGTGACTTTCCATTTATATACATAGTGTATGTAATATATACAAATTGTTGTGGGTTTTTTTTGAAATTTTATGTTAACTTTTGTGGCAAAAGGATAATGCAATATACCGAAAGAACTGATTTTTGTAGAATTTTTTAATTTCTTCCAATTTATGGTTTTGACATTTTCATGTAAGAGTTTATGGGCAAAGACATAATTCTGCATGCTAAAAGAACTTACATTTGTTGAACTACGAAACACAACCGTTTTTTTTACATTTAGTTTAACTTTTGTGCATATGGCCATATTCAATACACCAAAAGCTTTGTTGATTTCGGTTTTATACTCTTTGTAAGCTATTTTTTTCATTTTTTGACATTTTGGATTAACTTATTGTTGCAGAAGGCATATACAATATGCATATAAAAAAATGGAATTTTGCAAATTTTTGTTTTACCACTCAATTTTCACATTTTATATAAATTCTTTGGGACAGGATGGTATGAAATAGACCAAAATACCTGATCTTAGTTGTTTTTAATTTACATGCTGGGCCTTGTGAAACTTTAAGGTGAACATTTTGTGTAAGACAATGGCATGACATACTGATATGTTATAACTGAAACTTTTTTTGACATATTTATGTTAATTTTGTGAGGAAGGACCATACACAGAAGAAGAATTAGATTTTACACCTTGCAAGCTGTGTTTTTTATATTTTGTATAAATTCTTTGAGGAGGACTCTGTATATACAACATACCGAAATGACTGATCCTTCTCTATTTAAATTTGATGCGTTCCAAAACGCAGTTTTTTGAAATTTTGGGTAAGATTTAATGGGTAAGGACAACATGCAAAATGTCAAAAAATACTGATTTTTGTTGAATTAGAAGTACTCCCTACAATCATTCTTTTTTTACACTTTGTGAAGCTTTTGTGGGGAAAGAGTGTATGCAATATCATCGAAATAACTGATTTTTTGTTGCAAACTGTTTTTTTTCCGCATTTTGGATTAAAATTAAAATATTGTTTTAGAGGGCATATGCAATAGATATATATAATACAAAAATAATTAAATTTTGCAAACTTTGATTTTGTCGTTAACCTCTCATATTTTACATTTCGATTAAACTTTTGTGAAAGACCGTGGGTATGCAATGGACCAAAATAAGAGAATTTAGTATTATTTAGAATTTGTATTTTGTGTTGCAAATTTGGTGCAAAAATTGGCATATAATGAACTGTTAGATCGATTGCTGTTGTTGTTTTAACATGACTCATTATGACTCAAACTTTTTCTTTTGCATCTCTAATTTGACTAATTAGCCAAAAAAAAAATTTGCCAATTGGTTTCACACTATACAAGCTGTTATTTTTTATATATATTTTATGTGAACATTTGTGACAGAATACTAAGTGAGATTTGAAATTTTGTGTAAGGCTTATTGATGGTAAAACAGCATGCAAGTTGCTAAAAGGACTGATTTTTATTATATTCGGGTTTAAAAGCTGTTTTTTTTTGACATTTTGTCTAAAGTTTAGTGAGGAAGGAACGTATGCAATATATAAAAAAACGTTTTGTTGCATTATAATTTATCCTTGCAATCCATTTTTTTACACCTAAATAAAAATTTCTGCCAGAGGCACAATTTATTGTTTATTTTTCACATTTTGTGTCAACATTTGGCAGGTTTTGTAACAAACAGATTTAAATATTGACAAAGATTTGTGTTTGACATTGATCAGCTTTTTTTGTATGTGACATTTTGAGTGATTTAAATTTTATGGGTGAGATGTAGTTTGAAATGCTTTGGTAAACTTCTTTCCAAATAATTTTTGCATTGTCAGAGGGTCAGAGCAAGTAATTTTAGTAGATTTAGATTTTAAATGTCACATTATAATGCAGTTGTTCAATTTTTTGGTCATTTATATAATAATGCAGATTGTAAGATTCGAACTGCTGTATTGTTTGTTTTTTGATGGACGTATATCTGTCACATCAATTAAATGAGAAATCAGTGGATTCTTCCACGGGAAACAGCCATATGATTATATACATTTTCTTAATCAGCGCCTTAAGCTGTACACAATAGAGGCAACGTGAAAAAAAGGTTCTTATTTTTTTTGTGGATGACGTCAACAAAATTTCAAATGACGCTTTTTTTATCCTGCCTCAATGGATTTTTCCACAGGCCTTATCGACTAGTCGACTTTCTATATAATAATACGCAGTTCCGTGTCTCTGTGACAGGCAAAGTGGATGTCTTCATTTTACTTTCATTTGCCAGAAGACATATTTTATTTCACTTAATTTGTTTTCCTATAAAGGTTGCAAAATTAATGTTAAACAATGATGGGTCAAGCAGTCAATATAACAATCCACATTTACCATCAGGATACAGGTACGCGTGTTCCACATCCAATGGGAAGTCTGTTAGGACATGCTATTTTCAAAAAATAACTTCTGGTCAAATAAAATAATATTTTTTAAAAAACCCATAAAGTTCGCCCGAAAAAGAGACTGCGTTCATTTTAAAAATTAAAAAAACATACTTTTTGGTTGTAGTAAAGCATCAATGCTTTATCTGAGAGTCCCACGGGAACTTACTATGTCAGAAAAAAATCCCCCGAGCTTGCTCTGATATATATAGTCGTTTTCGGCAAATTGCCATTTTGTGCCGAGGACACCCGAAAAGGAGTCGACATGGGCGAAAATCTGAAAATATCTGTGATGGATTCTTAGTTTCTTTCATGGCCTGAAGGCTAGTTTTGAAATAATGCTTAACATCCAATAGAACGCCCTTTCGTATATGATGTGCAAAAAATTTCTACAAACCTGAGCAATTTTTCTAAAGACTAGATTCATTCCCCAGACCTTCTACACAAATGGACAGACAAAATAACGCATGCGGTAACGCGTAGACCAGTCCATTACAAACTTTATTTTCGAGTGGAGACATCTTTTAATCTAGTTTGATTTACAACATGCATCAGTGAAAAGATGCTACTAGCCTAGCGGATTTTTTAACCATTTCTTCGCCTTTATAGTCCGCATTTTTCAGATTTTTATACACAGGCGTAGGAATCCCGTCAAAATGTAAATATTGAAACTCGTCTATACCACTAGGATTAAATATTTTTTATTCACATTTATTTATATTTATTAGCATATAGAAGTATAAAAATACAAAGTATTTTACAGGACAAAACAGTCAAAAAGAGATCTTTTCTAAACCTGAGCTATGCAACTTTTAAAATGGCAGATTAACCGTCAATTTTACTAACACCCAGAAGATCAGGATTTCGTGTGAGCTTTAAACCGAAACTAGAAGCTGTATGTTCCACAGCTAATTATTTAGATAGATTAGGATATATTTATAGTATGTTAAAGGAGTTTTGCATCTAAGTCGATTGTTCAATATTAAAGCTGGTTATAAAGGTTACTTGTTTTGGAATAACAAAATTAAACGATCATATGCTGAGTATATAAAATTATAATAATTTATGCTTTGTATATATGAGAAACAAGTTTGCACACTTTTCTGGAAAATTAACGTCATATTTTTTTCATTTTTAGTTCTTGTATATTTTACTCGCCTGAAGGCTCGTTACATATGTACAGTACTGGAAAAAGGTTGTTTAACATATCGAGCGCGCAACGTGCGCGGACTCCCTCGATACGCGATGTACCGCGTTTATAATAATAAGAAACAATTAAAATAAATTGTCGCGATCTATCGAGAATCTAGTATCGTGACAAAATCCGTCTCGATGTGTCGCGATGGTAGGTGATAATGAGAATAAAGAGAAAGTTTTTTTTAATGAGAATAGAGAGAAAGTTTTTTTTATTTCAAACACATCTCTGCTTTATCTTTTTTTTTATTTTAAATAGGTGTATATTATAAGAAAATTTTTAACTTTCGTATTTATTAAAGTAATTCTATTACATTTTCTATTGCCGTTCTTCGTTCTTAAATTTTTAAAATGCGATCTAACGAAGCTTTTCTATCGCCGTTCTTCGTTCTTAAACTTTTAAAACGCGATCCAAAACAGCATTTCTATCGCCGCTTTTTGTTCTTAAACTTTTAAAACGCGATCTAAGAAAGCATTTCTATCGCCGCTTTTCGTTTATAAACTTTTAAAATGCGATCTAAAAAACATTTCTATCGCCGCATTTCGTTCTTAAGTTCTCAAAATGCGATCTAAAAAAGCAGTTCTATCGCCACATTTCGTTCTTAAACTTTTAAAATTCGATCTAAAAACACATTTCTATCGCCGCTTTTCGTTTATAAACTTTTAAAATGCAATCTAAAAAACCATTTCTATCGCCGCTTTTCGTTTATAAACTTTTAAAATGCGATCTTAAAAAACATTTCTATCGCCGCATTTCGTTTATAAACTTTTTAAATGCGATCTAAAAAAACATTTCTATCGCCGCATTTCGTTCTTAAGTTTTTAAAATGCGATCTAAAGAAGCATTTCTATCGCCGCATTTCGTTCTTAAACTTTTAAAATTCGATCTAAAAAAACATTTCTATCGCCGCTTTTAGTTTATAAACTTTTAAAATTCTATCTAAAAAAACATTTCTATCGCCGCTTTTCGTTTATAAACTTTTAAAATGCGATCTAAAAAAACATTTCTATCGCCGCTTTTCGTTTATAAACTTTTAAAATGCGATCTTAAAAAACATTTCTATCGCCGCTTTTCGTTTTTAAACTTTTAAAATGCGATCTAAAAAAACATTTCTATCGCCGCATTTCGTTCTTAAACTTTTAAAATTCGATCTAAAAAAACATTTCTATCGCCGCTTTTCGTTTATAAACTTTTAAAATGCGATCTAAAAAACATTTCTATCGCCGCATTTCGTTCTTAAGTTCTCAAAATGCGATCTAAAAAAGCATTTTTATCGCCACATTTCGTTCTTAAACTTTTAAAATTCGATCTAAAAACACATTTCTATCGCCGCTTTTCGTTTATAAACTTTTAAAATGCAATCTAAAAAACCATTTCTATCGCCGCTTTTCGTTTATAAACTTTTAAAATGCGATCTTAAAAAACATTTCTATCGCCGCATTTCGTTTATAAACTTTTTAAATGCGATCTAAAAAAACATTTCTATCGCCGCATTTCGTTCTTAAGTTTTTAAAATGCGATCTAAAGAAGCATTTCTATCGCCGCATTTCGTTCTTAAACTTTTAAAATTCGATCTAAAAAAACATTTCTATCGCCGCTTTTCGTTTATAAACTTTTAAAATTCGATCTAAAAAAACATTTCTATCGCCGCTTTTCGTTTATAAACTTTTAAAATGCGATCTAAAAAAACATTTCTATCGCCGCTTTTCGTTTATAAACTTTTAAAATGCGATCTTAAAAAACATTTCTATCGCCGCTTTTCGTTTTTAAACTTTTAAAATGCGATCTAAAAAAACATTTCTATCGCCGCATTTCGTTTAAAAACTTTTAAACTTCGATCTAAAAAAACATTTCTATCGCCGCTTTTCGTTTCTAAACTTTTAAAATTCGATCTAAAAAAACATTTCTATCGCCGCTTTTCGTTTATAAACTTTTAAAATGCGATCTAAAAAGTTAAAAAAATATAACACAAAGGAACTATAATTATATTTAAACATCCGCGATCATTGTTGAATACACTCTTATTTTTAAAATAGTTCTATTATGAAAAAGTGTTAATGGCCTCGATAGCTTCGAGAATGATATCGAGACGGATGCATCGCGAAGCCCTCTCGATACAATTTGAAAGTAAAAAATCGATCGCGAAACGATCGCGGATCGAGAATACCGTCGCGATACGCGAAGCGCGATGTTAAACAACCTTTTTCCAGTACTGTAAACAAGAGCATAAAAATTGATCACACAACGTAAACAAAGTAAATCCTTATTTCTGGGAAAGGAATTTGGTGCAGAGTTATGTAAAGTATTGCGAGGATCGCACACCAGGACGAAAACAAAAAACAAGACTCTTCCCTATGTACGTATCCATCCTGTACTGGAACTCTTAGTTCTGTTTCATACTTTATTAACATAGAGAAACACCAGCAGAGCGACATCAGTTTTGGAAATAAAAATAAGGAAAAAACAAATGATTTCAGGAAACCTGGCTAACGTTCATTATTTTCATAGCATGGGATGGCAATATCACAAAAACTGAATGGGTGAACTAACATATTTAAATATGTTAGGAACAAGGAGAGTTTTTCAATAAAATGGTTATGGTTAATTATGCATTTGTACAGAATTTTTCTTTACACAGTATTAGAGCACTATAAGCCTAAGAAGATTTTCCTGAGAACAAAACATTGCGATAGCTTTTGTTTTTTTAAGAAAATAATTGCCTCGCTGATAAACAATGACCCCACGCGATCGATTGTTTAAATCACAATAGGTTGCAAGATCAATTTTAGCAATCTATTTTGCGCGAACTCTTTTGAAATTTTTAATTGCAGTAATTAAATATAAAAGTTATCTCCACAAAGGATGTTTTTTTAGATCGCATTTTAAAAGTTTATAAACGAAAAGCGGCGATAGAAATGTTTTTTTAGATTGCATTTTAAAAGTTTATAAACGAAAAGCGGCGATAGAAATGTTTTTTTAGATCGCATTTTAAAAGTTTAAAATCGAATAGCGGCGATAGAAATGCTCTTTTAGATCACATTTTAAAAGTTTAAAAACGAAAAGCGGCGATAGAAATGTTTTTTAAGATCGCATTTTAAAAGTTTATAAACGTAATGCGGCGATAGAAATGTTTTTTAAGATCACATTTTAAAAGTTTATAAACGAAAAGCGGCGATAGAAATGTTTTTTTAGATCGCATTTTAAAAGTTTATAAACGAAAAGCGGCGATAGAAATGTTTTTTTAGATCGCATTTTAAAAGTTTATGAACGAAAAGCGGCGATAGAAATGTTTTTTTAGATCGCATTTTAAAAGTTTATAAACGAAAAGCGGCGATAGAAATGTTTTTTTAGATTGCATTTTAAAAGTTTATAAACGAAAAGCGGCGATAGAAATGTTTTTTTAGATCGCATTTTAAAAGTTTAAAATCGAATAGCGGCGATAGAAATGTTTTTTAAGATCGCATTTTAAAAGTTTATAAACGAAAAGCGGCGATAGAAATGTTTTTTTAGATCGCATTTTAAAAGTTTATAAACGAAAAGCGGCGATAGAAATGTTTTTTTAGATTGCATTTTAAAAGTTTATAAACGAAAAGCGCCGATAGAAATGTTTTTTTAGATCGCATTTTAAAAGTTTATAAACGAAAAGCGGCGATAGAAATGTTTTTTTAGACCGCATTTTAAAAGTTTATAAACGAAAAGCGGCGATAGAAATGTTTTTTTAGATCGCATTTTAAAAGTTTAAAAACGAAAAGCGGCATTTAATAGTTGTGAACAATGCTTCTCATATGTTTCTTAAATTAAACGCGCTGGAATCTTTTTAAGTAATTAAATCAACAATACATTCTCGCGCAATGTATTACAAAACTTTTATTTTTTAATTACTTCACGCTAATACTTAAGGGAATAGCTTATCAATACATTTACACAATGCATCTCGCTATTACAAGAAATATAATTGCTCCGATATTTCTTCGCGAGCGCATTGTTTTTTAACACGCAAATATAAACTCGCAAAACCCTTAAGGGATTTAATTATAACAAAAGACAAACGACTGCCGTCCTCCACGCAAAGGTGTGATATTAGCGTGTACGCGGTAGATTACATTCAGACTGTACTGTACACATCAAAAATGAATGTCGCATATGAGTACTTAGTGTAAAAAATGGTCTCTTTGAGTTTTTTGCTCGACGTTTTCCAAATAGTTATGTACGCGTCATTGACAAAAGAAACGCCCTGAGGGGCGTAAAAACTACCTCGTTTGTTTGTCTGTTTGGCGTCCTAATAAAGTGGTGCAGACTAGGTCGAAGTAGATAAAATATAATTAAAATTTTAATTGCTTAGACTTTTCCGGAACAAAAATTAATGATATAGGCCAAAATATAGTTTTTCTATTATCACCGCACTGAAATCATAATGCGAGTTATGTAATCATCATTCAAGTCATGTTAAAATATATATTTGATGATCTGTTATAAATAGTTACATTTTGATCACTTTTTTCCTTCCTTTTCAAGTTTTTAAAGGCTGTGGTTGATTTTTCAACAAATTCTTGTTACATAACCGCTGTTGAGAAATTATCATAATGCTTAGTAAGAGCAGAAAACACAGACACATCCCACACGATAAATTTGACACGGTATTTTTTATCGGTTTTACAATATTTGTTGTCCCAAATCCTAGGATGCTACAGGACAATTATGGCTTTATACGTGGCAATACAATATGAATTAGCACGTTATCTACTCAGATTTATCCACAACAAAAACTTACTTCATTCAGTTGACCTTGTGTTTGTTTTAGTCGGCCGGAAAAGTAAAGAAATATGGAACTCTAAAAAAAAAAATATAATGGTAATATTACAAAGAAAACATTTCCTGATGCTTTAATGCTTTTTGCCAACTTTATACATTTGAGCTACAGAAATCTATGAAATTTCTACCCTTAAATACACAACGGTTTTATGTGGAGATCAAACCCACAACCTTTAGACATGACTTGAGTGCTATACTGACTGTGCTACCGATAGTATAGCCACAATTTTAACCATTTCAGAGATTTATGGTGTGGCTTGGTAGGTAGTTAGTTTCCTGTTTATAACAGTCACCTGTGTGTACCCTGTATTCAGTCTGTATCATCAAATTAACGAGCTACCGATTAATTACATGTTTCCGCAGACTTAATTTTTAACGTCCAAAAATTTTTCCGTAAGAAAATTTAGCTCATTAAGGAAAACTATATTTATTGAATATCCATCTTATTCTAGTCAGAGAAAATTATTTAACATACAGGGAGAAATGTGTACTTTATTTGAATCAAGAAAAATAGGTACTAATTTTCGCAGGTATTAATTTTTGCGGAGAGTAGCGGAGCCAATTTCCTCATTAATTAGGCAAATATAAGGGACGGAGGAGAGTGTATAGGATTTCTGCACGTATACATCAAAATTTTCAATTTTCGTCAATTTAAGAAACTTGGTTGCCCAGTAGTTTAATCTGGTTATTTTTCCGTAAATTTCTGATTCAGGCGATGGAGTGCTTTTTTTTTTAAGGATCTCCTAACGGGGACTTCCAGTTGATATCAAGTTAGCTTTAACCATGTGATACATAGGTTACTTTGACTAATATCACCTGACGTTTTCTCAAATAACATACCGCCTCAAACTCAAACTTTTCTTAATCTAAGCTATATCGCAACTGACGGAAGGGCTTGTTCAAGAAAACGAAGAAAAGGTATGTTTAGCTAGCTAGTATATCACTATTTTTTTTACATGTAATGAACCCTTTCTTATTCTCACTCACACCTAAGGCTAGCTAGCATAAAACTACCGACTGAGCTGGAATAATAATAGAACTTAAATAGCTAGCTAGCTTTTGTTAAGACTTTTACCTAGCTGGCATAAAATAGACCCGTTCGCGGTTAAAATGCATGCTGGGTAATCAGGACAAACAAAAATAAATATGGGAGCTTTGGCAGTGTCTTTTCATAGTGTTTAGCTCTTATGAGCAGTTTAGTTACATAAAAATTGAACTTAATATAGAATGTTTTTTAAATAATATTTATCTTTTAGATTTGTAAAATAAATTGTTAAAGATTATTCAGTCAAATGTGTTTGTTTTGGTCTTTTAGGTGAAATAAATATATAGCTAGCTAAAAGTAAAAATGGAAACAAAACAACAACATACACTTGAAGACTTCTTAGAATTTTCTAATGGAGAGTTACAGTACTATCTTCAACAACGCGGATTGTCTTCATCAGGGAATCATGGTTATTTAGCAGCAAGAGCACTGATAGCTCATGAACAGAATATAGAGATTGTTGCAACAGCAAAACAAATATCAGACATTTTAAAAATTGACTATTCCAAGATTCTTAAGACTTACAATATAAACTTTGACCCTTTAACCGCAGATGGTTTTGATGACGATGTTAAAAACTGGCCTGCCACAAATATTGGACATGTATTTTCATACTTTTTGGAGAGCAAAGCCTTCGAAACTGAATATATTGGCCAATATAAACTGCGTAAAGCATACTCTTTTTTTGGAAGTGGCTTTGTGGAAAAGGTTTACATTAAAAAAGCCAACAATATGTTTTATGCTCGCTCTTCAGTAACACCTTCTCAACGAATAAGGGAAAAACAACACCAACTGTGGATATTATTTAATAGTGATGGTAGCATAGTTACAGCTTTTTGTACGTGTACAGCTGGTCAAAGTAAATTTTGTAACCATATTGCTGCTGTACTTTACAAAATAGAATTTGCCAACCAAAGAGGTCTCAACAGTCCAGCTTGCACTGATGAATCTTGTGTGTGGAATGCTTCTGCAAAAGAAATTGGCCCCATGAAAGTAAAAGACATGAACATTGTTGAACATAACAGGAGTAAGCGTAAAGAACAAACTAAATTTTTAAATTACAAAGAAAAACTTGAATATGACCCAAGACCAGAAAGTATGCGAGAAGTATTAGATGAGGACAAAAATGCCTTTTTAGCCAAAGTAAGAGAAATTGTTCCAAAGGCTACCATAAATACTGCATTTACACCACCTACAGATAGTGATATCCCCTCATCCTTAATTGACATTGCCACCGCAATTAAGAACACAGCTGCTGATACAGATAAAGTGAACATGTTTGGGGAAAAACTTTCGTTTAATGACGATCAGTTGCATGAACTTGAAAAAGCAACAAGGAGGCAAAGCAATTCCCGACATTGGTGGGACCAACGAAAGGGCAGGATAACTGCTTCTCGATTCCACGAAGTGCATCAAAAAGTCAATATGCTTCACAAAAATAGAGCAAAACCTGTGAAATGTAAAGTTACACCGTTGTTGTTATCTTTTGTTGAACCCACAATGTTGAGAAACGGGCTTGCTCTTGAATGGGGTAAAAAAAATGAAACACATGCTGCGGAATCATTTATGCAACAAGAAGGAAAAAAGCATGCAGCTCCTAAACTTTTATTTTGTGGATTATTCATATATAAATCACACCCCTATGTTGGAGCAACCCCAGACAACATTTTTAAATGCAATTGCTGCGAACCATGCTGTGTTGAATATAAATGTCCCTTTAGCATTCGCGATGAAGAAATCTCAACATCATGGAAGAAAACAGATTTTTTGGAAAATGTAAATGGACATATACAATTAAAACGTAGCCATAAATATTATACACAAGTAACTGGACAAATGGCTATCACTGGTTGCAATCGTACATATTTTGTTGTGTACACAAAAAAAGATTTACTCATCGAATTAATCGAATTTGATAATGCGCATTGGATGAAGATATTGTCCAGTTTAATTATATTTTTTAAGACATATATTCAGAGATATATGCTTGGAATAATCGAAATATTTGTGTGCCCGATCTGTGACCAACCTTGCTTAAACTAAAACGAGTTTGAATCTGAAGAAGAAAACAGTGTTCAATGTGATCTGTGTAGTGCTTGGTTTCATTGGGGATGTAGTGGTTTCATTAAAAACACTGACTTGACAAAAGATTTTGTATGTTTATTGTGTCAGTAGTATATACAAAGTATATATAAACCTTTTACAGTGTATAATCCTTTTTACATTCTATATATAAACGCTTTTACAGTATATATTAACTTTGATTTTTTATGACTTGAGCAAACTAATTTTGTTTTACTTTAAAAAGAACCTCAATTTGCAAAAGTAAAATCTGCAATTTTTTTAAAAAGTTTTGCAATTTATTTCACTGAGTAGATATACACGGGTAAACATTTTAACTTTACTTTTCATCAGAACATAGTGAGTTCATAAAATTAATCATAACAGCACAAGCAGTGACTATATGTCATCTATTAAAGGCAATAATGTTATTGGCAGCTCGTGTTTCAGAATGCGGAAACCTTTCATCCTACCAATAGCTTGCTCAACATAAATTCTAACATTAGCAATTTTTGAGGTTTCTTTTACGTCTTTTGATGTCATTTGTAAATTTGTGTGTTTTGATGGCGGTATGGCCAAAGTACATTGATAAAATGCCAATACGTCTTTTATTTTAAAACCCCTGTCTGCCATAACCTGATCTTTAGGCTGTAATTCCTTCAAAAACCCACTGTCATTTACAATAAAAATATCAGTTGCTCTACCACCATAACAATTTGAGAGATAGGATATTGATCCATTTGGTGTTATTCCAACTAAATATTTTACTGTTGAATGGTGTTTATAATTAGACCAACAGGCAGCAGCTATGTCCAAACCAGATGGAGTTTCAATGAAAAGCTCTGAACAGTCAATAATTATGCAACAGTTGGGGTAGTATTTTCTAAAGACTGAAGGCAGATTTCGCTTAATTAAGTTGCGATCAGGCCAATGTATAAGCCATTTCATTTCAAGAGATATTAATCTAATCCATGTTGTAAATACTGAACTGACAACTGAGGCTGAAACCATAAAGCGGTGTGCTAAATCATCAGTTAGTAAGGCTTGTCGAAGGCGCATCATAACTAAAAGAAATTCTTGCTGCAATGTCAAGGATCTTACTGAAACGTTTTTTAGATCCCTTAGTGATGACAAATCTTTTGCAGTATTCTTTATTCCTTTCCAGTAGTGCATTACAGAGGCTTTTCTTGAGAGATGATTAAAATATCATTTCAAATGTATTTGCATCTTGAAGTCTAGTGAAAAAATTAACATCCAAGTTTCTTGTTAAATCGGCGAAAATCATAGCTGATCGTATGTGGTTAGAGCACTGTGTTGATTTATCATTGTCCCTATAATTTTGTGAAGTTTCACCAATATCACTGTCATAATCCAACTTCTTTTGGTACGACAATTTACTCCTTTTTTGAGGGGAAGGTTTTTCAGCACCTCGAACGTTCATATACATTGTTGGAATGGGTGATGCAAACGTTGGCTTCCCATATGTAAAATGATTCGAACAAACCACTTTATTATTCGAAACAGTAAAATTCAACAACCCTCTCTCCACTTCTTTAACCCAAAGTTCTCTTTTATTTGGATCTTTTGGAAAGTAGTGGAATTTAAGCTCTTTCACATGGCTTCTTTTCACTTGTTTATCAGGATACCTCGAATCATTATTACCAACGCAACAACGGTAGATGGGCATATCGTCTACACTTTATATTTGTTATTTAAATTAAAATAAATATGATTATTTGCTAATAAAAAAGTCGCCCAGAACACTTAAATAACAACTACAGTATACAAAAGCACAGCTAATCGCCACTGTTTTGACCGCTATGTTTGTTTTGTTTGTCCTGATTACCCAAGATGCATTGCGCAACCGCAAACGGGTCTATAGAGCAAACATATTACATATACAGCTAGCATAAAACTAGCTACAAAGCTAGCATAAAATTAACTACTTAGCTGGGATAGAACTACCAATGTAGCTAGCATAAAATTAGCTATTTTAACTAGCATAAAATCAGCAACATAGCTAGCATAGAAAAATTCTTTTGGACAGATTTTTCTATAGCTAGCTATACATATACTACAGTGAGTGAGATAATTCTACTCTGTAGGAATGTCCCATCACATAGCTTGTTCTAGCTACTATCGTCCACAAAATTTGTTGCCTCTGGCAATTTTATACATCAAAAACCAAGAACCAAAAAGTTTACAAAAGTTAGCAAAAGAACATAGCTATACTTACATATTCGGCAAATAGTACGTTCCGTCCCCACTGATGATCAATGTTTATATAGAGGTTGGCGTAGTCATGTGTACTCATTTAAGCTGCTTAGCCACAAAGGGCACTTCTTAACATTGAATATGGAGGGGGAGTGGGGAGCCATATTTTTGTGGACGATTGTAGCTATATTTGGGCACTTTAACCCTGCCGGTGAGCATACACCAGTGCGGCTTAAGTTACAAAAACGAAAATTATTTCAATATAAATATATATATCGGAAAAGATTTTTAACTTGTACATTTGTTATTACTGAGGCGTTTTAAATTCTGACAAGCAGTTCTCATGCATTCATCAACACCTACTGAATTTTTTTAAATATATTCATTATACTTCTTATTTAATTTCCCGATATGTATACAAATAATGTCCTGATAATTTCTGTTTCTGTAATTTGACCTGATCTTTACACCAATGTCGAATATCATGCTTAAGTCCATCTCCAGCTAAGTACCAAAGTTAACCTAATTAATTGCTATTCTATTGATATATATGTTCAGTTTCGAATAAGATTTTATCCTACTGTCATGAAAACCTGTTCTACAAAATAAAACTGCTGTGTGATTTTCAGCTGGACAGGTTTCCACTGTTTTTATTTAAACTGAAGTTGCAATAAATTTTGTAATAAAATGTATTACGCCTATCCGATGTCACGATTAATTTTTGATCTTTCACTGGAACTTTTCCCATAAAATAAAGCAATGTTACAGGATTCTTTTTGCTTTAACAGGGTAAAAACTGTTTTTTGTATTTTTAAATGTTGCAAAAACTTTTCCACAAAATAAAATTGCTGAGTGATTGTTTTAGCTGCATAGGGTAACAACAGGCAGTTTACTGTCTGTTTATTTGAACCAAAGGTAGGGTAGTTTTTTGGAAATGGGTATTTTGCCTACACAGATGTGCGACACGATATACCTGTACTAAGCGCCTTAGACTAATGTTAACGTCATAACATTTTATAACATTTGTCAAATCAACTTCAAACAAGTTCAATTTAAAATTAACATGCACTGGGTACACTCAGTACTATTTACACTGACTACCTGTTTGAATGTAATGCGGACTGGGTTTTTGAAGTTTATTGTAATTGAAGAGTTGATGATGCTTTGTTCGACTTCCTCTTTGCAGCTGATGATTTCGTTTGACGGATGCTTACACATCTTGCAATCTCTGCAGTTTGGACAGCGGTATACGATTTCACTGCCTGAAGCCTCAACCTCCTCGAAGACCCTCATCAGAGTTGAAATGTGGACTGATGCATCTGTGAGGTTTGATGGATGTAGGTCTTTCAGGTTGTGTGACTGACTGTATCCCAAGAGTGGAACGTTTGGTTGATTCCTCATCATGTTGTATTGACTTGAGAAGACAGTGGTGGCCATGGTTGAGTTAAAATGTTGATGCAGTTTCGTGAAGCTGTAGTGTGGACCAACAACAACGCCTCTTCCTCCTGATGAGTTTATAAACTTTGATTCATACAATGCAAGTCCAGATGGTAATTGGGTTACCATCTTTGGGTGGTGACGAAGGTACTTTAATCCCAATCATCAAGTGTACCTCTCCGCCGATGGTTGGTGGAAGCTTCAGAAGTGGATTTGTTCTTCCTTTTGCTATGTGAAAGTCGACGATGTCCCTCTCAACGTCATGCAGCGGATAATTTCCTGGCCATCATGTGACGGAATTGTGATGCTGTAGACACCATCCGACTCCGCTTGACACTCTCCGACACCTCCGATGGTTACTGGTTATCATCTTGGCTCTGCTTCCGAGTAGCTGGATGCCTTTCTTGCTAATAACAAAATCACTACAACCGGTATCGTAGAAGATGAGTAGATTGCTGCCGTTGATTGTGATTTCTTGTAGAAGATACACCCCACGATCATTGCATTGCTGATTAGTTGCTTTGTAGAGCTTGATGTCTTTTGCAAATGATGGTAAAGCTGGGTTTTTGATGAATCGTTTGACAAAGGTTTGCACGAGTTGTTGGTTCGTCTGTAACATCTTGTGGTCCTCGCATACCAGAACATGCCTTTTGACGATGTCGTTCTGGTGTGATGGATGAGTGCATACAAAGTCACGTTGACACTTTCCTTCAGCATGTTTTCCGAAGGATGCGTCTGCTCCAGGGAACAAGCATTGCACACAGAAACCTTTTTGTTGAAGAAGTTCAAATCGATCAGCAGGTGATTTGAAAACAAATGATTTGCATGTGTAGTACTGGATGATCTTGCTTCCTCTTGGACCGTTTGTTGAGATGTGGTCTGATGTTCCGTCAGGTGAATTGCAGATGCAGCATTTTGGTTCGCTTGTGTCTTGATTCCAGTGGCATAAGGTACTTCGTTTGCCTCCATACTGCTTCGCTTCTTCTTTCTTGTGTGCATCAGACTGCTTGAAGATCAGAAGACGTTTCTGCTCATTGACTTTCCTCTTCTGCCAAGTTTCTTTTGGGCTGAGGTTGTCTTCACAGTTGTGTTCAAGGAAGGTGGTTGAGCGTCGATCACCAATGAGTTGATGGATTCTTGTGATTGTATCGCCGTAGTAGAGGTATTCTTCTATCTTGTGCTTCTCAGCTAGCGTTGCAACTTCTTTCATTAGGCTGATGAGTGTGCTCATGCCAGAAATGAGCCTTTCGGGATTCCTTTTGTTGAAGTCAAGATTCTTCAGTTTTTGTAATTTTTGTGTCATCATTACCTTGGCATCACCAAACGACTCTTTGAGACGTTTCCATATGTCATCGATGTTGTCAATGTTTTTGACCATTGTTAGTGCAGGATCTGCCAGGTAGTTGTTTCGTAGCAAGTCTGGCAAAAGTTCTGTTGGTGTTGTTGACAGGTGCATTTTGTCGAAATTGCTTCGGAATGTATAGTAGTCAATGTTTGAATCATATCCGGAGAACTTCTGTAGTTTGATGTTGAGGTTCGATTTCTTGAAGTCTGCATGTTTGTTAAGCTCTCTTTTACGTATCTCCGAACTTAAGTTGCTGACAAATGTTTGTTTTAGTTCATTGAGCTGCATGTAGTTTTCACCAGTCTTTTTTATATCGGTTAGTAGGCCAGCATTGGCTGATGTAGTTTCAAGGCATTCTTTGTAGTTGTCCTTGATCTTGTCTAGCTTGGTGTTATGTGAAAGAAGATCTTTTCTCAACTGCAAGAGTTCATTTGAGTCAACTGTCTTAACGTTTTGGCTAAATATGACTTCTAGCTCTTTGATGGCTGCATTGGTGCATTTGAGTAGAAAGGTGACGGCTTGCTCTTTCTGTCCGGTGACCATCTGCTGTTGAAGCCTTGCTTTTGTCTTAATATCGTTCACCGTTTTTATAAAATCCTTTATCGAGATGAAAGCTTGATTGACTGAGATCTTCGAATCCTCTCCAAGCTGCTCCCTTCGGATGTTGACTTTGACCTCTTTTCTACGAATGGAGCTTCTGATTTGTTCCAGCTTGGTAATGATGATGTTTAGTTCTTCTGCACCCAGATCCTTGATAGGGCTTTCGTCGATGATGTCCATTGCTTCCTGGGCTAATACCATCATGTCAATAGCATCATCGCTTGGTTCAGCCATGGTTGGTGTGGTTGTTGTAGGTGATAACGAAGGACTGGCTTGCTCGTGAAGTGAAAAATTGTTGAATTGAGCAGCAACTTCCTCCTCGAGGGGAACAACTTGACCTGTACTGTTCAGTAGATTGTAATTGATCCTGTTTCCTCGTGTTGTCATTGGACGTTACACATCAACATCTTGATTGGTTGGTATCAACAGCTTGAATAATTTGACTTCTGTTTGAATAATTTGACTTCTGTTTAAATTAGTCTTGACTTTGATTCATCATAAATGTACTCCTTGAAATTCATGTTACCTGTGTTTCTATTTAACCGAAGTTGCACTACAGTTTTTTTTGTAAGGCTATTAAACCTATGTGGATGTACGGCATTGTTTACCTGTACTAAGCGCTCAACCTGGATTAAATTCATTTTTTAAGTTTTGCAGAGAACATTTTGAGAAAATATGCTATGATGGGCACAACAGGTAAACTGTATTTTTGCAGGAAAGTTATTTTTTGAAAAATATATTACACCTGAAACACCTTAATACTGTGTGTGCTTTACACGATTTACGATATACTGCATACTTGTACTAAAGCGATCCTCATGAATGTGTTTACAATTCCTATTAATCCACCAGACATTTAATGTCGGGTAACACAGTTACTTGTGACTAAACCAGACATTTTAACACCAGGTCCCCCTGTCTAGTTAGTATATGTGTGCTGTAAATCTATAAGCATATATCAGATGTACCTGTAAGGTTTTTCATATATATATATATTTATGCCCTGTTGGTCTAATGGCTATGACACTCATGCAAATGAGAGATCCAGGTTCAAATCCTGGACAGGGCTAGGAAAAACATAATTATCTTGCACCTACAACAACCAGGTATTCATAAGTATATAATATTAGCTATATATTAAGTATAATAGGTAATCTTTGAGTCGTAGAGGGGGGAGTTGCATACATTCATCACTTTTATTTATAGAGCCCAAAAAGGCTTTGTTTTTGTAATAGATCTATCACTTTATGGTAAAAAGTTTTGTGTTCATAAACCTGGTAGGCACAAGAAACCAAAAAAGACGTTTTTTACTAAAAATTTTTGCCTTTCTCGTGGACTTCTCCGATTATTTCTATATCTTGACTTTTTAATGTTGTTGTCATTGGAACCAAGTTAACTTTTAATCTCAGATTTATCAAAAAATGATAGTTTTTTTGGCGTTATGACCGTTTGTTTAAATACTTGTATTGGCACATAATTCTCCTAACATGATTCACTGTATATTGAAATTTGAGACCTTTTTTTTGAGCTATTGAATTTGTAATATTTGCACCTCAATATTTTCTATACTCATGGACTAATACGATACATATCTTAGATATATTGAGTATACGTAATCTTTGAGTTGTATGGGGGAGATTTTCTATTAGGATGCCTGCCCCTGCCTTGCCGTTCCCTTGCCAGCACTGACCGTGCCTTTGCCTACCCTTTCTATGCCTTTTCTGGTGCCTGCCTACTATGCCCTTGCCCCCCATGCCTTGCCTACCCCTGCCTTGCCTACCCCTGCCTTGCTGATTCCTCTTCCTTGTCTGCCTTTGCCGTGCCCTTTCCTTGCCGTGCCCTTTCCTTGCCGTGCCCTTTCCTTGCCGTGCTTAATGCCTTTGCCTTGGCAACCTCTCCGCAACACTTTCTATATTGATAGTCCTTTTTTCGCATTTTTGAGTAACAAAGCGGAGCCCATTTCCTCATTAAATAAGGCAAATATAAGGGAATAGGAAGTATGGTGGAGAGTATATAGGATTTCCGCGCCTCGCCCCCCTATACATCAAAAATATAAAACATTCTGCCGTTTTTTAGTCGGTTTCCCAGCGATTTAATATGGTCATTCTCTATCACATTTTGTAGTGAGCGAGACAACATGTTTTTAGCACGGCGATGGAGTTTTTGTTTTTTAAAGATGGTGTCATGCGTAAATGGTGCCGTTTCAAGTTGAGACTAAATCTGCCTACCATTTTTAGCCACGTGATACATAAATTAATTTCACTAATATCACGTGACTTTTTCTCGGACATAATAGCACCTTAAACTTTCGATAATCTAAGCTATATTGCAACTGACGGAAGGTCTTGTTTTCTTATTCTCACTCACACTTAAGGCTAGCTAGCATAAAACTACTGACTGATGTGGCGCCGTAGATTAGTGGTTATAGCTTTCGTACTCTGTGCGGGAGACCGGGGTTCGATTCCTCTTGACGGCGATTCAATATGGGCGAGTGAATGTTACCATAGCTCCGGGTTAACCCAAGCCATGTGAGGGAAATTGGGGAGATGGCACACTGTGTGGGCCGTTGGATGTTGCCGGGAGTTGTCTAGTAGAGCGTGGGCCCTACTAATTGGGTCTGCGTAGCTCAAAATCAGCATTAAATACTCTAGGACTCTCCATCTAAGCCATGGCCCCTCCTGGAAAT
This sequence comes from Hydractinia echinata, assembly GCA_030067915.1. NCBI lineage: Eukaryota > Metazoa > Cnidaria > Hydrozoa > Anthoathecata > Hydractiniidae > Hydractinia > Hydractinia echinata. The sequence continues at coordinate 130,077 of JASGCC010000277.1, forward strand.
AATAGACAGGGTATATCCCTCGATATTTGTGAGGCTAGCCATGTAAAATAATGCACATCTATCTATCTATCTATCTATCTATCTGGAATAATAATAGAATTAGCTTTTTTTTAAGACTTTTAGCTAGCTGGCATAAAATAGAGCAAACATATAACATATACGGCTAGCATAAAACTGGCTTCAAAGCTAGCATAAATTTAACTACTTAGCTAGCATAAAATTAGCTACTTTAGCTAGCATAAAATCAGCTACATAGCTAGCATAGAAAAATTATTTTGGACAGATTTTCTAGCTACAGCTAGCTAGCTAGCTAGCTAGCTATACATATATAAATGTTATGTCTAAGGGGCCGTCGACAAACAGCTTTCGTCTTTGTTAATGGCAAATTTGCCGTTAAATAGAATTTTGCCTCCCCCTTCCCCCCGCGCTTTACGGAACAATCTTTGTGGAGACTTATACGAACACGAGATCCACTTTTTTAACAACCAATTCTAGATTATGGCGCATTTTTACTGTGGAAACATTTTCTAATTTGTTGAATTTTTTTCATTTTCCCTAAAAGAAATAAAAAAGGTGAGAAAGTGAAATTCGTCTCCATTTTTATATTTTTAACGGATGATTCATTACCCCCTCCCCCCCTAACGGCCAATTTCCCGTTAACAGAGACGAAAACTGTTTGTCGACGGCCCCTAACTAGTATATATTAATATTTATTTACATGTAATGAATTCCTTAGCCTTATGTGGGCAGCACAGAATTATCATGCTAAAGAGTTTTTGTTTATTGAAGTTATTTTAATCCTGTTGTATATACATGTTATATATAGATACCTTGTATATATTTGTAGTGCCCTTCGCAAGATGGGACAGTGGCAGCCATATTTGTCTTAGAGTCTTCCCCCATCTTGCCCCCCAGCTCTCCTTCATTTGTGCTTTGTGGGGTCCAGTGCAGGAGTTCAGAGCTCTCTAGTCTCATCCCCCTGTGTGGTTCTGAGCTCTGACCCTACACTGGGAGTGGCAGTTGTTGATATACTCTCAACCTGAAAGGACATAAAACATGGTGTGAAAACCAGATTTAGATGTTAATAAGATAAATTAATTTACAACTTGAGTTTTTAATCTTTCTGAATAAGACCAAGCCTACATTTTGGTTCCCGTACCAGGAATAAATATAAGAAGAACACAATGGCAACAGCAGAAGTGAATGCAGAGCAGCAGGTGATCCAGATTTTGGGTACGCTGGATGCAGATCAATTGGAAGAAGTCTGCCTCCACCTGAAACTAGATGTGAAAGACAAAAAAGGTAATGCACTGTTGCTACTTAAAGTGGTACTTAAGCATCTAATGGGCACTGACATCCAAGAATCTGAAGATGAAGGGCTCTCTACTTTCTTAGAACTAAAAGATTAAATGCAAACACTGAAAGATAAGTCCAGGCTAAATTTTCCCTTTTCGCGAAATTAAAAAAAGAGGAGGAGGAGGAGGAGGAAGATGAAACAAAAAAGGAAATCAGGTCATTTTTCCGGAAGAAATTCAAAATCACAGGAAAAATTGGAAAACCTGATAGCAAAGATTCCCTGTCGTATAGTAGTCTGATCTACCAAATTGAAACAGGATTTAGAAAGGGTACACTGAAATTATCGATGCAATTGTGAGTTGTGTTTCTCATTCTAACCCGTTGCGACCATACCTGGAGGGCAGGGGGCAGATTAGTTTAGCGAATATGAGTAGGATCTTAAGATACCACTTTAAAGAGCAAGATGCCACCGCCTTATTTACAAATCTTTCAACTGCGAAACAGGAGCAAAATGAATCACCACAGGACGTTGTAATGCGACTTTTAAACTTGCGACAAAAAGTCATTTTCGTTTCAAAACAGGAAAACATTTCATATGATTTAATTCTTGTGCACAAAAGGTTTCTTCACTCAATTTGGACTGGGTTGAAAAACGACAATTTAAGAAATGAACTTAGAGAACTTTTAAAAGATGAAAATACTTCTGATGAGGAACTACTCTTCAAACTCTCCACAGCTGTGGCTGATGAAGTTGAACATTCTAAAAAGTTTTCTAAGCCAAAACCAGTACATTCGAACAATATTTCTGTCGAAAAAGACAAAGAAAAAAAGAATCCCTTGATGCTAGAGCTAGAAGCTATGAAAGTTCAAATAAATCAAATTTCTCATACCCTTTCTGCAATATCCTCTTCGGGAAAAATGGAAAACGAAAGGGAACGCCGGAACGACTATCGGAATGAAAATCGGAAATGGGATGCAAAACATGTGTGGAGAAAAATTTGAAAAACTGCGATCATTGTTTTTACTGTGGATCTAGCGAACATTTTAAACGAGGTTGTAAAAAGAGATTTAACAAAGGAAAACAAAAAAACGAGTAATGGTTGGCCCTGAAAACGGGGAGGAACCAACTTTTGTAAATAGTACCTGTTTATGTTTTGACGAAAAATCGGATTTGAATGTTTATGAAGCAGCGCAAATCGGAGCCGTAAAAGTTGATTGCGAAAATTTCAAAACATCAATAAAGATGGTGCATTATGTCTGCGAAAGTTGTGGTTGTTGTCATTCTGATCCAGATTTTAAGGTTGTATCAAATCCCGTTTTATCTAACCAATTACATGTCGAAATTAATAAGGAAGTATCTCCTAAGAATTGTAGCATTAATTCACGTTGTCCTGATGTTATATTTCACAAAGCTATCGTCTGTGACATGATTAGTTCTATCAAACTGTTTTCTCAAAGTGTTAATGCGAATGAAGTTAAGCTTGTAGGAAAAAAGCCCATGTTAAATTTTTCTATACAAGGCAAAAACTTTCAAGGTCTTTATGACACAGGCAGTATGGTCAGCTTAATAAGTTGTGATTGGCTGAAAACTGAATTTCCTGAGGCTCAAATTTACCCTGTAGATGAATTTTGTTCTGAGAATAATGTTGCTGTTAGCTTACGCGTCGCGAATAATACATAATTTGTTTTAGAAGGTGTTGTGATGTTAAATTTTTCCTTACCCTCATTAAACTATGTGGTTACCACACCGTTTATGATCACCAAGGAAAAAGTAACACACCCTATCATTGGATTTAACCTTATCCAGGCTTTAAATCATAAATTTGACCCACAAGAAATACCAATTATATTGGAAACTGGCTCCCCTATGTCAAACCAAAGTATCGACCCAACAGTGAGTTCACTCCAAAACATCTTTGAGGAATTTAATACCACTTTAGCCGAATCACACCCCAAGGGTCATCAAACCCCAAGATACCTTAGTGCACGTAAAATGCATCATAAAAAAAACCTAAAGAGAACCACAATTACACTTGGATCTTTCAGCCAGACCCAAATATAACTGCTGATCTCGAGTTTCCAGTGATAGTTACCCAATCGAACACCAAACATATCAGAGTTGCTGTGCGTAATATAGGTACCAAAAGTGTTGCACTCAAAGGAAAAATGTTGGTAGGTTATGTTAGTGTTGTAGAGAGTATTGTTGGTGTAGCTGAAGAGATCGGTTGTGATAGAGGTGATAGTGTCGCTGATAGGAGAGGTGGAGTTAGGGATGTGTATGGTGTGTATGGTGTGGATGGTGGCTATGTTGATATGTGTGGTGTAAATGGTGACCAGGTTGGTGTGTGTGGTGTGAATGGTGGATATGATAATTTGTCTGAAATTGGTAGTAGTAAAATTGAGTGTGTCGAAGGTGTTAGTGATAAGGGACGCACTAGAGCTACTATGCTGCCACCTGTTGATTTAGATCACCTACCACCAAAACAAAGAAAAGAAGTGGAAAATATTTTGACAAAATATGCAGATGTGTTTTCAAGGGATAGGGATGATATTGGCTCGATTGAGAAACTCCAAATGGATATTAAGCTCACTGATGAGAGTCCACTTCACAAAGCTCATAGGAGAATCCCAAAACCCTTGTACCCTGAAGTCAAAGAATACCTTAAAAAATTGGAGATCAATGGCTGGATCAAAAAGTCAGACTCAGCTTTCTCTAGTCCAATTGTGTGTGTCCGGAAAAAGGATGGACCCCTGCGAATATGTGTTGATTACCGTGGGATCAATGCCAAAACTATACCAGATAGAATGCCTATCCCCAGAGTTGACGAAGTGCTTGACCAACTTGGAGGCATGAAATGGTTCTCCACGCTTGATTTAAGACAAGCATATCACCAAGGCTATGTAGAAGAGAATTCACGGAAATATACTGCCTTCTCTGTACCATGGGCACTATAAGAATGGATACGCATACCATTTGGTCTTATGAACGCTCCTACAAAATTTCAGCGTAGCATGAATGAAATGTTGGAAGAACTGAGAGACATTTCATGTTCACCTTACATGGATGATATCATCACTTATGGTAAGTCTTTCCAAGATCATTTGTTACGCCTGGAGAAGATATTTATCAAACTTCGGAAACATAGTGCTAAGCTTAATCGTAAGAAATGTGTGTTTTTTTTAAAAAAAGTAGAGTACCTTGGGAAAGTGCTGAAGGTTACCATGACTCTCAATACTGAAGCGGTCGACAAGCTCAGAAAGGCACCATCAACAGTTGGAGAACTACGAAGCTTGCTAGGATTCCTGGGATACTACAGATCTTCAATTAAGGACTTTGCCCGCATCGCAAAACCTTTGTATGACCTAATTGTCAAACCGAAAGAGAGTGGTGACTCTTCAACTTCAAACAGGAAGATAGTATCGAAAAAGTCACATGGTCAGAGATCTTCAAGTGAACCAGTTGAGTGGAAGCAATTTCACTCTCCTATTGTGGACAAACTTCTAGATTTTCTGAAAGTACCTCCTATCTTGACATACCCTGACTTTGAGAAAGAATTTGTAGTCCACTGTGATGCGAGTGAAACAGGGCTTGGTGCTGTACCATACCAAGAAGAGGAAGCCAAACTAAAAGTCATTGCTTTCGGATCAAGGACACTTTCACCAGCTGAGAAAAACTATCATCTCCATAGTGGAAAGCTAGAATTCCTTGCTCTAAAATGGTCAGTATGTTATAAATTCAGGGAATATTTATACTATGCTAAAAGATTACTGTCTTTTCAGATAACAATCCTTTGTCATACGTGATGTCAAGTGCGAAGTTGAATGCCACTGGCATGCGATGGATGACTGATCTATCACAGTTCAATTTTGAAATCCGATACAGACCAGATAAAGCCAGCAAAGACTGCGATTTTCTCTCCAGGAATGCTGATTTCTCGGATTACAAAGGTGAGATTGATATGCAGAGCATTAGTGCGACTCTCAGAATGGACTTGCAGTCACAGAAGTACATATCAGTGAACACACTTGACTTGTTTGTCAACCATACTTGCACTACCACAGTCAACCCAATCAATTTTGACACCCTTAGAAGAGATCAAATGAATGATGCTGTCACTGGACCAGTCTACTCTTCGGTAAAAGAAGGTATAAAACCAAAGGCAGAGTTGATCAAAACCATGTCAAAAAAGGTGAAGCAGCTATTCAGGTACTTTCAGGACTTATGTTGGATGACAATGGTATCCTTGTAAGAGAGGGTAAAGACTATAAAAAGAAATACATTTTACCATCATCTTCGCATGACCTAGTATACCGATATCTGCATCAAGACATGGGACACCTAAGTTTCAACAAAGTTATTGATCTTGCTAAAGAAAGGTTTTACTGGCCAGGAATGGCAAGTGACATCAAAACATTTATCACAAAGAAGTGTAGATGCATGATTGATAAGGCACCCAATGTAGAACAAAGAGCACCACTGAAAGTCATTCAAACAAAAGAACCATTCGAAATAATATCCATCGATTATTTACACTTGGACCAATGTCGAGGAAACTTTAATTATTTGTTGGTGGTCGTAGACCACTTTACAAAGTTTGCGCAAGCATATCCAACAAAAACAAACTCAGCAAAAGCGGCAGCAGAAAAAATATTCAATGAGTACGTTCTTGTATTTGGCTTGCCACAAAGAATTCATCATGATCATGGTCGAGAATTTAACAATAAGCTTTGGACGCAACTTCACTTTCTGACTGGGATAAAGGCATCCAATACTACTCCTTATCACCCAATTGGAAATGGTGTTTGTGAAAGGATGAACCGGACGGTAATCAATATGCTAAAGACATTGACAACTACCCAAAAAGCAAATTGGAAAGATCATGTAAAACATCTGATGTTCGCATACAACAACACTGTACATCGATCAACTGGATACTCACCCTATTTCCTGATGTTCGGGAGGGAAGGACGTCTACCGATTGATTCCATTTTTGATAATGAAGAGACCAGAAAAGTCAAGGATTTGGACCATCAGGACTTTGTATCAAAGTGGAAAAAGTCACTCGAAGAATCATGTGAGATTGCTAAAAGGAACAGCCTACGGAGAGCAGCTTCAGGCAAACAGAGGTACGACAAACGAAAATTTGGAAATGTAATTCAAGTGGGTGACAGAGTGCTCGTGAAAAATGTTTCCCAACGGGGTGGCACTGGGAAACTCTGATCATACTGGGAAAAAGATATTTATGTTGTGGAAAAAGAGAACCCTGACATTCCAGTATACCATATCAAAAGAGAAGATGGAATGGGATGGACAAAAGTACTGCATCGTAATCTTCTCCAGAAATGCGAACAGTTGATGAAAAAACCAAGCGAAGTGGCTAGTCCAATTAAAATGAGACTATCGGAAAAAACCTCTGAACTACCTGAAAATTCGTCATCATCCTCGGACTCTGATTCGGATGAAGAGAGAAAGATAATGTACCTGATGAAAAAACTGTCATCCATCAAAAACCCCAGAAAAAGTTAGTTCACCAGATGAAGACGATCCACTAGAAACTAATGATGATGATCGAGACGAAACTAATATCAGATCTAGGGACACGGAGGCAGAAGAAACTACGGAAGAAGAGGAAATGGATGACCATGAAATAGAGGCAAATATATCAGAACCAAGAAAATCCACTAGAAAAAGGACCGTACCAAAACTGCTTACCTATGATAAGAAGGGAAATACCTACTACTCATCTAAGCCGTTCCGCCTGCGCCCCCATAAATCCAGATTGCAGAGTGAATAAGCCGTAAAATAAGAAAAATTAATCTTTTCTTAGGAAATGTGATTAAGAATGAGTCATTTATGTTGACAAAAGTCAAGGATTAAAAAAAACAGTCTGACTATTCTGTACAAGTGGTCATGTGTGCTGATAATTGTATTTCATATCTTGCTAAATTTAGCCTGGTGAAAAAAAAAATGATGAACCATACTTAATCTACCTTTTTTCTATTTTATGCTTGCTGTTATAATGGAACTGGAATGGGAGGTGCATTACAATCTTGTGGATAAATCAATGACTGTGCACGTAGATGCCTGAGGCGGTCGGATAGTCTAAGTGTTGACGAAACCCGGCTTATTAGGGTCCAATCTACGCACGCTAGTCACTGGAGGCAAAGTACAACTGCATGCATCTAGCAACTGAATGAAGGAGAACATGTCTGCTCTAGTAACTCAACTATGTAAAGACGAGCACTGTCTGCTTTAGTAACTCAACTATCTAAAGACGAGCACTGTCTGCTCTAGTAACTCAACTACTAAAAGACGAGCACGATTTAACAACAAGCTCAATTCGGAAAGTTGAAGACGAGATGAAAAAAAACTACAACTGGCTCTCAAGTACATCCAACTTGTTGACGATAACGAGGAATCTCGTGCTAGTATATCATCATCATTCTCGGCTTAACGTCCGTTTTCCATGCTAGCATGGGTTGGACGGGGTATATTAATGACCCTCTTCCAATCTGATCTAGACTGTGTTAGATCTAAACTCAACTTCCTCTGTATCAAGTCTGTCCTTATAACCTCCTGCCAAGTCTTTCTCGGTCTGCCTCTGGGCTTTGCCCCAGGAACTATCAAGTCTCTACACTTTCTTACCCAATTATTTAGCATAATTGTTTAGCATAATCGTAATTATGGGATAAAACATGATCAATGTTCGAGAATAGTGACGACGTTGAAAAAAACTGTATTTCAAAATACGAGGATTGTGGACGTTTACTGGTGCGACTGCTGTATCAAAATATGGTTCGAGCTTGGAGTGGATTTGGGCATGACGATTGTTCGACGGTGATGTCATCTTTAAAGTTGGGGCGAATGTGGGCAGCACAGAATTATCATGCTAAAGAGTTTTTGTTTATTGAAGTTATTTTAATCCTGTTGTATATACATGTTATATATAGATACCTTGTATATATTTGTAGTGCCCTTGGCAAGATGGGACAGTGGCAGCCATATTTGTCTTAGAGTCTTCCCCCATCTTGCCCCCCAGCTCTCCTTCGTTTGTGCTTTGTGGGGCCCAGTGCAGGAGTTCAGAGCTCTCTAGTCTCAGCCCCCTGTGTGATTCTGAGCTCTGACCCTACACTGGGAGTGACAGTTGTTGATAGACTCTCAACCTGAAAGGACATAAAACATGGTGTGAAAACCAGATTTAGATGTTAATAAGATAAATTAATTTACAACTTGAGTTTTTAATCTTTCTGAATAAGACCAAACCTACACTTACTCACACCTAAAGCTAGCTAGCATAAATCTACCAACTTATTGCTAGCATTAAATTAGCTACATGATAGCTAGCTGCTAGCATAGAAAAATTCTTTCAGACAGATTTTGTAGGTCGCTATAGCTATATACTTAACAATGAGTGAGATAATCCTACTCCGTATAAATTTCCCATAACATAGCTTGTTCTAAGCTACTATTGTCTTCAAAAATAAGATGGCTCTGGCAATTTTGGACCAAAAAGTTTAGCAAAATCAGCAGAAGAACATAGCTAGCTACATATTGTACAGATAGTACTTCCTGTCTCTCACGATTAATGTTTTACAGAGGTTGACGTAATTATGTGTAATCATTTACACCGCCTGTTCAGACCCCATGGGCACTTTTTAACATCAAATGCCACAGAAAGAGAGAGAGCCATATTTTTGTGGACGATCGTAGCTATATTGTCGGCACGTCACAAAGGAAGTAGGGTAGTAGACATTGCCATGTTGTAGGTCAGGAAGTCAACTTTTTTAAAGCTACCAGTAGCATGCACCAGTTCTGGTCAAGTTACAGAAACAGAAATTATTTCTATATCAAATAACCTTCTTTTACATCAACATCTACATTTTTTGTTATAAAGGCTTTGCGGTTCTCGTGCAATCGTCAACATGTATTGAAAATCTTCAAATATATTTCTTATTTAATATATATATGTATATATACAGATAATGTCTTGATAATTTCTGTTTCTATAAAATGACCTGAACTTCACACCAATGCGGGATAAGCTAAGTCCAGCTCTAGCTAGGTACCAAGCTAGCCTAATTAATTGCTATTTCTTTATAGTTTTTATTCAGTTTATATCTTTTTATCCTACTGTCATGAAAACTTGTTGTACAAAATAAACATATACTGCTGTTTGATTTTTAGCTGAACAGGGTAACAACGGGCTGTTTCCCCTGCGTTTATTTAAATAGTTGCCATATGTTTTTGTGGAAAATGTCTTATGCCTATCGAATGTCACATCCACAAAATAAAATTGCTGAGTGATTGTTTTTAGCTGTGTAGGGTAACAAACTGTTTGTTTATTTAAACCGAAGTTAAGATAAATGGGTATTATGCTGGGTATTATGCTGAAAGGTATGTGCAACAGAGTATACCTGTACTAATCACTCAGCCCAGTGTTAAGGACAAGCTGTTTCTATTTAACAGAAGTTGCGCTAATGTTTTGTTGAAATGGTATTAAACCTATATGGATGTGCAACATTATTTACCTGTACTTAGTGCTCACCCTTGATTGAAATTCATTTTTTTAAGTTTTGCCGGGAAGATTTTGTGAAAAATAAAAAAGGTTTGCCGACTGTTTTCTATGACAGGAGCACTAACATGTAAACTGTACTTTTATTTTAGCTCAAGTTGCAGGAAAGTTAAGTTTTTTGAAAAAATGTATACACCCGAAACACCTTAAATGGAACCCAAGGTATAAAATGATGTTGGACTTATATTATAGAGCTTAAAAAGTTGGCTAACAAGTCTTTTTAAATTTTTTAAAAAGCTCTTTTCGTTCTCAAGAAATTCACATTTAAAGAATTTCAGATTTAATTATGTTGCATAAATTATGATGTCATATTTAAGTAATAGCAAATTTTGACATTTTCTGTCATCAGTAATTTTAGACCTGTTAAAGGATGTGCATTCAAACTTTATCAATGCATAGACATTATAAAGATGAATTGATTAATTTTTTGCCAAAATGACACTCGTTTGCTTGTCCCATGCATCTTGATTTTTTGCTGATGACCCCATAATTTGCTTCTTCCATTTATGACATACTTCATACTTGCACTTAAGAGCCCCGCCTGAATGTGTGGCCCAGTTTAAAGTTCTTATTAATCATTTCACCAGGTGTTCAACGCCGGATAACACAGTCACTTGGAGCTTAACCCAGCGTTTCTTAAAAAAAAATTTAATTAGCCTATTTGTGCTGTAAATTCCTAAGTGTATATAATATTCACCTGTAAAGTTTCGTATATATATATATATATATATATATATATAATATATATATATATATATATATATATATATATATATATATATATATATATATATATATATTATATATATATATATATATATATATATATATATATATATATATATATATATATATATATATATATATATATATATATATATATATATATATATATATATATATATATATATATATATATATCTATATATCTATATATATTATATATATATATATATATATATACGCTCTGTTGAAACAACATTGAGCACTTTATGAAGAAAGAAGAATAACCTTCAACGCATAAATATATATATATATATATATATATATATATATATATATATATATATATATATATATATATATTATTTTTCGAAGTCTTCTTTTCTTAAGTCACAGTGCTCGATACATTGCAGTAGAGCAAATATTCAGGTATAAAGAAAACAACAGAATATTTGTTTGTACTTAAAGTTTCATGCTGCCGCAAGGGCAACAATCCTCAGCAAACTAATTCGTTAAATACAATACAGTGCAATGTTAATTGTCATGTCTTCTTATCACGTCAATCTTTACTGTCAAAAGACGAAAGCAAAAACTTTTTCTTGTGACGGCATTGGGCCACGATTTCGCTTCGTTTGTTTAATAAGTTCGACCCTGTGTATATTGCAATTTCAAACTTTTCGTTTAGGCACAACAGACATGTTTTTCTTTCCGGTTTATACTCCTGTACTTTCTTTATGATCCGCCAAGTTACATGGGGATTCTTTCCTTGTTCTTTCTTGTTCCAAAACTCTGTAGAAAGAGATGTACTATTTTGGTACTTTTTGGTGTTTATGGTTGGCGTATCTCTTTTTAAACGTTGTTTCACAAAGTCCTATATATTTTGCTGCCTCGTTATTGTCCGTGAATAAAGGGGCCAAGCAAAAGAGATTTATGTCTACGTAGTTCTTTTAACTAAGTCAGCAGTCTGTGAATTAGCTAGGATGGTCAGGTCGGCTATGAATAGGCTTGCTTGTGGATTAAAAGGACCAGGACTATTCAATAATTCTGAGATCTAAAAGTGTCTGACCAAGACGGAAATCTATCGGACGTTTTGTCCGACGAAAGTTTGAAACGAGCTACGGGGAGTCAGTCGTGCAGGAAAGGTCTCAGCTCTGTTCGCATTATTTGACATTGGCTAAAAAACAAATTTTGCCAGCACACGAAAAATCTAAATGGCGAAATCATGCTTTTTAACGTTAATAGCGTTATTTTAACGCTAATTATTATTATCGTCTTAACGTTATTATCATTACAAAGAAATTAGTATTAGCGTTATAGCGTTAAATGTTAGCGCTAAAGCGTTAATATTAGCGCTTTAAACGCTCATCATCATCATCATCATTCTCGGCTTAACGTCCGTTTTCCATGCTAGCATGGGTTGGACGGACGGCTAATTAACGCTAAGTGTTTGTTATCAAATTCCCCTGGACAGTTATATGCCCTGCTGGTCTAATGGCTATGACACTCATGCAAATGAGAGATCCAGGTTCAAATCCTGGAGAGGGTTAGCAAAAAGGTAATTATCTTGCATCTACAACAACCACTTTCATTTATATATCACAAAAATGCCATGTTTAGAAAAGGCAGTTATACTTGTTCGTCTTGCTATGGAATCTTTTCAAAATTCAAGGAATCTTTTCTAAATAGGGGCCACTTAAAAATTCTCGCTTGCAAACCTAGGGGACCCTGTCCCACGCTCCGCAACCCTTCTATATTGATTATCTTAGTGACAAAAATTTTTTGAACTCACAAAATTGAGTAAAATTACTATATACCATTATACCATTAAGATGATCTGACGTGCTTTTGAAGAAATGCCAGAAAAATTTTTAAAAAACTTGAGTTCAGTGTACTTAGAAACAAGTTGGTTGGTTGTGAATTTGCTTGTAACTTGCGAAATGCTTTGCAATCTTTTCTTAATTTTTAGTTGACTGTTCTGTTAACCGTTTTATTTCGATCTTTTGATAACTAGTTTAATGAATGTTTTATACTTACTCATTTTCTCATGATTACAAAATATATTTTAAAACGAAAGGTACAACAGTATTTACATAATAGACATTCCAGCATATTCAATAGCTTGAAATACACGGTTAGGTAATAAAAAACGGTAACAAAATTATTAGTACCTTCGGAAACTTTTCAAGGTAAACATTTAAAACTGATTGTGAATATGGGATGTCTGTATCTCCAATACCTATGTCACCAAAGCATGTTATTTATTCTAGAGACATTTATCTAGCCAAAGAAAGCCAATCGTGAAGAACAATGGTACTTGCCTAGAATTGGTGAAATGACTATTTGATAGCCAAGTAATGTAATTGTACATATTGGTGATCGAAGTCCTTTCAAACGATAACCATCATCTAACCATTTTAGTCCATTAGCCTAAAATATTTGATATAATATAAAAATAATGCTGCCGTTTTTTACACAAACTTAACTTTCAAACTTTTCCTGTGTTTTATGTTGTTGTGTTGATAGGATCGATTATGTACGCGACTTAAAATGACTAAATCAGAGACGGTATAATATCTTGATGATTCTATTTTACCTTATTTCCAGAAAAGCCAACCCATTCAAGCAGTCGGAGAACTCTAGCAGGAAGCAACGATAGCAGCTAAACATGAGATAGTAACATCAGAGCACAACAAATTTAAAATGGAAATAATAAAAAAGAAACCTGTTTCGGCATGGGGATGATAGGAAAAAATCTCTCTGTAATAAAAGCTGTTCTGTTTAACTGCAATGTGGCTGACTGCTAAGTACGCAGAAAAGAGACACATATTATAATACGGGGGAAGTAATACGACACAAAAAGTTGGCTATGTGAAAAAAATCTTGTTAATAAAAACTACCTTAAGAGAAGCATTTTACCGATAGTGCTACTATTTTCAAAATTATGAATTGGAAATGCATGGGAATCTTAAGGTATCTGAAGTAGTTCAGGCAAAGGTTAACTGTAAACATTGGTAAGGAAATGTCAATAATAGTTCATTTACAGGAAGAAGTGAACAAGTACCAGATAGTATAGAACTTGAGGAGTGATTTGTTAGCTATGGAGAGTGGGAGTTCCTTTGAAAGGCGTGAATATGGCTAGTTTAACTGTTAAAAGTGCTTGTATAAGAGTTTACAACTAACAAACTAGCTAGGCAACATATATCTAAATTACAGTTGCATTTTAATAATTGAGTAAGAGAGAAACATTAATGGAAAAGACATGTGGCAGGTACTATCATGTTTTAAAAATTATTGGAATAAGTGCTTAATTTCGAAGATCATACCCACAAGCAATGGTTCATGGTGTTTCATTATTATACCCACGCACTTTGAACTTGTCAATGTTTACAATAGACTTAGTACTTAGGATGTTAGGTTATTGGTTAGATCTGATACGTCAAATTGCAATAATTCTTGCATCTGACATCAGCATGACCTATTTTCTCTGTTTCCTCGACTTTTGCGGGCCAATGCATCAATTGTTCCATGATGCGGACATTGCAGAAGCTGCGGCTAGCACATTTTCAACGCTCCGCACAGACCCTACACATCTGCCAAAGCAGAACTCTGCAAGCCTTTCGCCTGCAGAGCATTCAACAGAACATTCTGTTTTGCCATTTGTCAAAAATTTATGAACAGGATTGTCTGTGGAATTAATTTTCCAAGTTTGTTTGCAATTTTAATGGCTGTCTGGACTGTTTGTTCCAAGAATCGCTAAAATTTGGGCAAAATACCCTTTCACAGACAATTATCAAAAAATTAATTGCATAAATTTTTGCAAAAATTTATGAACAGGAAGGCAGCTAGCTAAATGGACTAATTAAAAGTATTTCAGGAATGCACACAGAATCCAAAAGACATTGAAATTGTTTTTTCTTAAATATTCTCTTCTCATCATCATCATCATTCTCGGCTTAACGTCCGTTTTCCATGCTAGCATGGGTTGGACGGGGTATATTAATGACCCTCTTCCAATCTGATCTAGACTGTGTTACATCTAAACTCAACTTCCTCTGTATCAAGTCTGTCCTTATAACCTCCTGCCAAGTCTTTCTCGGTCTGCCTCTGGGCTTTTCCCCAGGAACTATCAAGACTCTACACTTTCTTACCCAATTATCCTCCTCCATTCTTTCCAAGTGCCCCAGAAAGTTTCACTAATTAAGATTTTATTTTATATCAGAGATCTTTTTAAAACTAGCTGCAGTATTCTTTTTCTCCTCCTACGTCTTCAATCGACTGCTGTAACGTTGCGAACTAATTCTCGGACCTAGCCCTGATCCGTCAGTTTACCAGCCCTGCATAGAAGTCACACAGATCCGTGATATTGTAAATGAACATTGTAGAAATGGTGTCATGAGCTGTAGTAATTGAATATTTGGCTGGATACATTTAATACTTCATGAAATTATTTTTATTATTTATTTTGGTTAAGACAGGAGTATTCCAGTTAACTTATTAATAAGGGTTATTTATTTTAATCGGATCAACTAGGGTTGAAGCTCAGGGACTGGCTTCCATCAAACCCGCTGTGGTTTGGCACGTCACATAAACTGTGTTGTTGTCTGTGGTATTTTTTTAATATCTATTACCTTGCATTATTGAATTTACAGCTGTTTAGCTCTCTGATGCTTTACTGACTTGTCCTAGTGTGGCTGACTTGGTTAGCTAGGTGATAATGGTGATAAACAGTCACATGGACTTTATCTAGCTAGTTTTAGATTCAGTAGCTATTTTCATAGGATTTTAAAATGGGCATGCATACTGTCAACTTGGGACATAAAGCATACAATGGACATTTAACCCACCCACCCAAACTAGGAACGTCAAGGCGTTATAAATGTTAAATAAAATCACTAGATTATAGCTACTCTAGGCATTCATTTTTCCATTTCATACTTCTCAAATTCGCATTCCAATATTTTAAAATGGATATGGATTCACATAGTAAAACCAACTACATTGCAGAACATAAAAATAAGGTGCTCATAAGATTTAAAAGACAAATTTGTTTAATCAGTATAGCTACATTTAATCAGGCTTTTTCTGGAGAGGAGTGTGATAGCACGTGCACACACCCAAAATGATTAAGGCTATTTATAGCAGATGTGCAATACCCAGTTTTATAGGAAATGCAGCACACCTAAAAGAGAGAAAGAGACAGATTACATCTGGGACACTTCAGTGCACACTTGTGAACATTAAGCATGCCCTGCGCCAATCTACTCTCATCACCTTTGCGTTGAGTATTTAGTTGTAAACATCTTGTGCATAAGGATGTTCACAGTGCAGAGAGAAGCTGCGGCTAGCACATTTTCAACGCTCCGCACAGACCCTACACATCTGCCAAAGCAGAACTCTGCAAGCCTTTCGCCTGCAGAGCATTCAACAGAACATTCTGTTTTGCCATTTGTCAAAAATTTATGAACAGGATTGTCTGTGGAATTAATTTTCCAAGTTTGTTTGCAATTTTAATGGCTGTCTGGACTGTTTGTTCCAAGAATCGCTAAAATTTGGGCAAAATACCCTTTCACAGACAATTATCAAAAAATTAATTGCATAAATTTTTGCAAAAATTTATGAACAGGAAGGCAGCTAGCTAAATGGACTAATTAAAAGTATTTCAGGAATGCACACAGAATCCAAAAGACATTGAAATTGTTTTTTCTTAAATATTCTCTTCTCATCATCATCATCATTCTCGGCTTAACGTCCGTTTTCCATGCTAGCATGGGTTGGACGGGGTATATTAATGACCCTCTTCCAATCTGATCTAGACTGTGTTACATCTAAACTCAACTTCCTCTGTATCAAGTCTGTCCTTATAACCTCCTGCCAAGTCTTTCTCGGTCTGCCTCTGGGCTTTTCCCCAGGAACTATCAAGACTCTACACTTTCTTACCCAATTATCCTCCTCCATTCTTTCCAAGTGCCCCAGAAAGTTTCACTAATTAAGATTTTATTTTATATCAGAGATCTTTTTAAAACTAGCTGCAGTATTCTTTTTCTCCTCCTACGTCTTCAATCGACTGCTGTAACGTTGCGAACTAATTCTCGGACCTAGCCCTGATCCGTCAGTTTACCAGCCCTGCATAGAAGTCACACAGATCCGTGATATTGTAAATGAACATTGTAGAAATGGTGTCATGAGCTGTAGTAATTGAATATTTGGCTGGATACATTTAATACTTCATGAAATTATTTTTATTATTTATTTTGGTTAAGACAGGAGTATTCCAGTTAACTTATTAATAAGGGTTATTTATTTTAATCGGATCAACTAGGGTTGAAGCTCAGGGACTGGCTTCCATCAAACCCGCTGTGGTTTGGCACGTCACATAAACTGTGTTGTTGTCTGTGGTATTTTTTTAATATCTATTACCTTGCATTATTGAATTTACAGCTGTTTAGCTCTCTGATGCTTTACTGACTTGTCCTAGTGTGGCTGACTTGGTTAGCTAGGTGATAATGGTGATAAACAGTCACATGGACTTTATCTAGCTAGTTTTAGATTCAGTAGCTATTTTCATAGGATTTTAAAATGGGCATGCATACTGTCAACTTGGGACATAAAGCATACAATGGACATTTAACCCACCCACCCAAACTAGGAACGTCAAGGCGTTATAAATGTTAAATAAAATCACTAGATTATAGCTACTCTAGGCATTCATTTTTCCATTTCATACTTCTCAAATTCGCATTCCAATATTTTAAAATGGATATGGATTCACATAGTAAAACCAACTACATTGCAGAACATAAAAATAAGGTGCTCATAAGATTTAAAAGACAAATTTGTTTAATCAGTATAGCTACATTTAATCAGGCTTTTTCTGGAGAGGAGTGTGATAGCACGTGCACACACCCAAAATGATTAAGGCTATTTATAGCAGATGTGCAATACCCAGTTTTATAGGAAATGCAGCACACCTAAAAGAGAGAAAGAGACAGATTACATCTGGGACACTTCAGTGCACACTTGTGAACATTAAGCATGCCCTGCGCCAATCTACTCTCATCACCTTTGCGTTGAGTATTTAGTTGTAAACATCTTGTGCATAAGGATGTTCACAGTGCAGAGAAAGTTTCCACTACCCCACCTACCCGAGACTACCCCTACACGTGCTACGCACAAATTTGTGAAAATCGATGAATACCCCATTCAAAAACGCTTCTTCTACACCTACTTAGGATACCTCTTGAGTATCTATGTATAGCTGTGAAAACCGACGAATCTCCCATTAAAAAACACTCCCTCTCTGCACCTATGTTAAGTATCTCTTTAGTATCTATGTATTGTTGTGAACATGGTGTATATATCGATGTTCATGGAACTACATTGACATGACACTTAAATCCCATCCGCGGATTCCCATTCGCTATTGTAATTATGTTTTAAGTAGGGAGAATCCCTTACTCCATTGTTTTGTTCATTGAGAAAATTTCCATTTGAGAGTTCAGAATATATAATAAAATTCAATGCAAAAGATGAACACGAGAACCGTTTGGGAGTTAAGAGAGATTGCCAAGAGTCGTGGTATGACTGCCTTTCAAGGTTGATCTTTTCTCTTTATTAGAAGCATCATAGAGACCAAGAAGATCAGCAAGACCAAGAAAGCCACCCAAGCCGGTGTTGATACTGCCAACACCCGAAGTCATGGATGTGTTTGAGAAAAAGGAGATGACGACGAGCTGTGAAAGGTAAGATGCGGAAATGGTACGGCTGCCTGATCAAAGCTGAAAAAAACCTATAAAGAAGCATGTAAAAGGTGTCTATGAAGGCTTCAGGAGAAAAAGTCATGGCCTTGTACAACAGAGCAAGTAGCGCTTGAACAAGACTTACTCTTCATAAAAAAGCTGAGGAGGCAGAGGAGAACTATGTAGATGGCATTGAGCGTCTGTTTGCTGAAGAAGCAGGGAACCCTCAGGAAGACAGACTAAGCCTAACCTCAGGCCTTAAGAACATAAGCACGCCCTGCACAAGATCTTCCGAAGCTTTCGTATACCTGTTGAGGACGTTGGGAAAGATATAACCACCTTTTAAAGGGTGCTGCAATATGCAGGGAGCCCTTTGAATTTTGCGGTAATGGCTAGCGTCTACATGCTGCCCAGCGAATTGATCCACATCGAAAAGATGGAGGAGGGCTACAACAATAACATCATGATAGCACCAGTTAGTGCAGAGCCGGTTCGCAAAAGCTTTGCAAAGCCCAGTGGAAAGTCTGAGGTAAAAGCTCCAACGGCGAAGACTAGCAGAAAAGTTGAGAAGACAACTCATGCAGTCGTGCCCAGACATATCTTCCCACCAAAACCGAAGTTAGATCATAATCCAGCAGATTGGGTTGCCCTATGAACGGATAGGCAAAGCTGTGAGGTACAGGAAGCGAAACATCACAAGAATAACAAAGCGTGTTGATCACTACCGTAGTTGGCGCAATTCTCGCATATGTATGGATGAAGCGAAGATATATCGAAGACTAATCGTTATATCCCTGTCTGGTGTGTTTCATTGTATGCTAGACCTCTAGGATCTTTTATGCCCTCTGCTCTTCTTCCCCATATATCCTACTACGAGGGCCACAGCACCAGCAAAAGCTAGATACAGACGCTGTGCAACTTTTCAGCGTTGCGTAAGTAAAGGTGACAATCTATATATATAATACGAAGATTTCGCGTGTCTGTGACTCTTGCAAAGACGATGTTTTTTGTCTCATTTGTTTACTGACAAATTGGCTATTTGTTGCCGTTAATACATTAGTTTGACGTCAATAATTGAGTTATCATTAGTGAAGCATTACACTTTTATGTTTAACGCTCAATAACTTGGAAACGGGTGGAAGTAATTGACGTCATTCCCTGCATAGGTAACTAGGACCACCTGAGACCAATTTTCCAAAAATGGGTTAACCCACCCGTTTCGGAATCAACGGGTTGTAAATGACGTCATCAAAAAACAGTTAAACCTCAAATCTCTTGAACGGTTCTTCAAAAGGACATGATCCTATACATTTACTTGACCAGCGTTTTAAGCTCTATACAATGGAAGTAACTGTGTATCAAATTTCCGAAAATTTTTTTAGTACTTTGGCGCGTGTTTGCTGAGCATAATTTTTAAACCCCAATAGCTTTTAAAACGTTCATCGAAAGCACATGATCCTATACATTATTTTGATCAGCGTTTCAAGCCCTACACAAGAGATGTAACAGGTAAACAAAATTTTAAAATAAATTTATTGTGTATTAACAAGTCCTTGCTGACGTCATTAAAATTCCAGTGACAATTCTCTAATTCATTGTTCTCCTGCCAAAGTTGATTTTTTCCCAGGCCTAATCAACTAGTACTTCCAATAATCCCTGGCAAGTCATACCTGCCTGCCACCAGTGACAGCAAGTATAATAATCGATATTAATAACCCAACAGAGCTGTGACGATTGATGTAATGGTGATTCCCTGCTCTTTGAACAAAATATTAAGTTTCTCAGGAAGAGATATGTCATCCTCTGCTATCTTCATCAGCACCTCTTTAATCACTCTCAGCTGGCTCTGGGTCTGAGAGGGCCACAACTTATGACCATGTAAGGTTTAAAGTTCGAAATTTAAACCTCTTCGTTCCCGCTTGGAAAAGGCTCTGATAGGAGGCTTTCTGTATCATCTACCACATCTTCGACCTTCTGTAAAAGCGGAATAGTTTTATGTTGAGAAACTTCTCAAACTCGTTTAAATTCATCTGCACCTTTTGCTTATCCAAATTCACAGTCCTTCTAGGTGTATCGTCAACGTAAACCCTAAATCCACTAAGAAACCTTTGCTAACCTATTTTTGATCACATTGACTGTCTGGAGCCCACTATTCTTTTTAGTTAACGCTACATTGTCAGCAACATTCACATACCAAAGTTGGTTTATATATCGCAACTCAAATCTATTGTAGTCCTTCGTGTCTGTAATACCCAGATCTACCTCTAGCTTCTCATACAGGTTGTCTACCTTTGTTTTCTTTGCTGTTTCTCTCTGACTTAAACCCTGTCCCCCCTGCATATGTTTCGGGTGTTAGAGTAGAGCTAATACTAAAGTCGAGACGGTATACTAAAAGACCCTTTGTCTATCTTATAATCGTCTGGAATGTTCTCCTCTGGTGTTACATCTGAATCACCATAACCAGGGTTTTCTGACATTTATTTGTATTTATTTGAATCCAATTCTATCTAAATAAACATGAATGGTCCGTACCAAGAGATCAAAACAATGATGGCCTACGGCAACACCTTTTGCATCCCTCTGGGAGAAATGTTTGAGCTCACAAGAGACCTGCCTTTACACCAACCAGGGCTACATGATCGACTGCAAATGATCAAGGATGGTGGCACCGCTGCTTCTGGTTCTACACCTACTACAGCTGCAGACCATACATACAAAATCACAAACATTGCAGTTGAAATTGAAATTGATAAGGTAAATCATGAAGGTCTTGCATGTGCCATCACGGTATAGTCATTTAGCACTGCCACACGAGAGAGTACTGTGAAGCAAGGTGATTACGATGATGAAAGAAGACAGGTTCCTTCTTGCTGTTCCTAGACCCTATGAAGTGTAAGCCTTACAGTGGAGTGAACGAAGTCTTCTACAACCCCAGGATTGAAAAAATCTTTATAACTGTTAAAGGTGAGCCTAATAAATTGCACAGCCATAGAATGCTCCCCAAGGATAATTTCGAGCAGATAGTAAACCTTTTTTGGAAGCCATGATAGTAAAGTTATTATTTGAAATTTTTGTGATTAAAATTTTGCACTAATTGTTGACTTCCAATTATGTCCCGACGGTAGTCTTTACGGTAGTGGCAGACCTCTACAATGACTTGTGATTGAATAACCCTAACCCAGATCACTAAAAAGCAGACCAAGCAGGAAATATCCGATGTTATATCTACCTGCTGAGCATTGCTCAGCTTAACCCCTTTGGCGGACGATTTGGCAGTTTGGAGTACTAAAGCAGCCAGGCGTATGCTACCACTTACACTGCCCGACATGTTCAGTAAAGATGACATGAGCGAAAGGTTACTCAAAGTGCAAAGCTAGACGAGTTAAGCAACCTCACACAGTCATCGTTACCGGACCCACCAGTTACAGCAAAATTCAGCGTGTCCTAGATCTCCTCGAAGGCGAGTACAAGCCACACTTTCACACCTATTCTGTGCCCCACGCTGAGATGGAACTCTAAGCACCTTGAGCGAACTTTGCTCTGGAAGGATGACTACATGTTATAATAAACCCTAGAGATCAGCTTTTTGACTGGATCGAGATATTCTCGTCACTCCTAGCTGGTCAAGAGACACTCTTTTTGGTTAATGACAGTATCGTGGACGAAAAACATGAAAAGCAAAGACAACCCTACTCAAACTAGATATATCCGGCCGGCATCTAAAGAATAAGTCATAGACTCCAATCCCAAGAATCTTTGAAGACAGAAAACGCAACTCTTTCTGTGGTATGCTCATGAGAGACAGGACATGAAGCTGATCGATGACCAAACAAATATGAATAATGACTGGGAGAACATTAAGACTTAGCTAAAGCTGTCAAAACATGCATGCCTGTGTGTGAGACTTGAACACCTGAGAAGCTATAGGATTCTAGGGTGACAGAATATAGATGACATTATATACAGAGGTGGACAAGCAATGCCTGCGTGCCCTTGGTAGGGGTCCAGCAGACGGCCCCCTATAACATGGTCAAAATTTGCACATTCACATTGGACAGTTTTTTAGAAATTGCTTGTGCAAAGTATAAGCTATCGCAAGAGAAAAAATCCAAAGCTTTTGCATAGATTTGTTCATACAAAACTGTGATTGGACTCTAAAAGTATAACAAAAATGGCTTCTTCTCAAGTTGCTTTGTTTAATTCTGTACCTGCTGGAGCCATTGAGACCTTGTACGATAAGGAACTACAACCTCGTTTCAAGTGTGCAGATCTTAGGAGATTTTTGGGTATTCCAAACGTTAAACAGTATAACCTTCCACACTATATAATAGCATCAAGATCTGACAGAGGGTGTAGCGCCCGACTATACCTTGGGAGATAAAAAATCTCAACCGATCTGTTTGTGACATTAGATGCTCCAGGAAAGCCAAGGATGTAACACTGACAAAGTGGCTTGCAGGAAAGAGTGTGGAAAAACTGCCAGATGAGGTTCAAGAGCTTTGTCAGATTTTGCATAAGCTAAATGAGGAGTGTGAGCTATCCCATCAGCAGGTTATTGAGGAAAGGAGGGGCTAGAATTCGATCTCAACAATATAGACAGGGAGGTTGAGGTACTTCCAATCACCTCAATGCCAAAGAAAGGGAGGTTGCCACATTTACCAACGATATCAATCAGTTGCGGCAAAGACATATTCCACACTCTTAAAGTATAGGGGTTCCTAGGATAGGAAAGACAACACAATCCTAATCTACCGTAAGCATACCACACAAGACGAAAACGAGTACCTTTTTATGCCATACTGTGTACATATTCGGAGACAAGCAATCCCAACCAAGCGAAGATCAGAGACAACTTTTCACGCTCTGAAGAGATTATCGTCATAGACAATCCTAACGGCACGCACGCCCAGATTCGAAGAAGAAGAGCATATAGAGCGTTATGTCACTTTAGACTTATTGACCTTACTCAAGATGACTTGTACAACTTGGGTGTTCATGCACTTGAGGATTCGGGCCTCGTTGAACATTTTGTAGTCCTCACAAACTACCAAAGGTATCAATTGCTCAGGAAGTTTCTACATCCTCAGGAAAAAGGACCATTCGCAAGCCAGTAGAAAACACAACTGTTAGCTGCCATGATACAATCCAGTCTATATGTCTTTTTGCTCCAGTAAGCGTCAGTCGCAAGTCTTATGATCACTACGCTCCTCCCTGGGTTGTAGCAGACACAAGTAGAGACCGTCTTCTGGTAAAGGCTTTTCTTTAGAAGCCTCTTTGTTCTTGGCGTAAGCTGTCACAAGTGGTACTTCCTCAAGCTTGATGGCCTTTGAAGGTTTCATATAAATATCTTAGTCACCAAGTTTTTTAAGCTCTTTACCGTAGAGTAGAGGTATTTTACCCACGCACTACTAGTCTCCTCTGTGACTGATCCTTGTGCATCTTGTGGTTTGAAGAGTCTCTCAGCAAGGACCTCGTTGACCAACTCAACAAACGCTGTAAAAGTATAGCGGTACTTGGTTGTTGCACACTTGATCTCTACACCCTTACCCTCTAAGAATTTTGTGACATCTGACTTGAACTCAGACCCATTGTCACATTGGAAGGCTAGAGGTAATGCAGAGGACCCACTTTGTAGATATCCTTGATTATGTCTGCAACATCTGCAACTTTCTTCATTCTTAAAAGTCTTGCTACCTTGTACCTCAAGGCAACGTATATACCCTTCAGTATATACTTGTAAATGTTGCCATGTAGCTTATTGTACAGTATGTACAGCAAATCCGACTGATGCATTTAGTTCGGTTTTGTTACGTTGATATAAGCGTAATCAAGCCCCTTTGGACCTTGAATATGTCAAATCGAGAGTGGCTGACAAGATAGCCAATGCATGACTTTCTTTCATAATAGCTTGGCTTTCGCAGCGAGTAGTTTGATTGCTTTTCTCCATCTCTATAAGTGCTCTTGCTAGTAGTAAATACTGCAAAGTTTTTCGTCGTCTTGTTTAGATATCGTATGTGGTTTTACCATCTTTATTACATGGTGAATGATGTGTTTTTGCTACAAGCATTTATTTGTAAGCGGAATACTCTTATAAGGCTAACGACCCAACAATGAACATGAGTTCACCGTTCACCGTCCATGCAAACACCAAATTTTGCCAGACATGCTTCTGCATTTCCATTTTTTAGGTACAATAAAAGCCTGGATCCAGCCTTTTTTCACAGACATCTCACAAGTTGCTCACCTGGCCGCAAAATACCCTGTCAATTGTAGCACCCCTTCCGTATCACGTTTTGCTGAGGGTCCTGTTATACATGATCTTCTTTCCTACCATAGCATGTCTGAGAGCGATACTGAATTATATATAGACTTAACCCATGTGAGAAATGGCTAAATCATCAGGTTTGTCACAATGAGGAGCCAAGTTTCTGACAGGCTTGGCGAAAGCTTTAGAGGCAGCATTCGCTCGCATAGGCTGCAACTGATCTTCACTTTGATTGTCACTATTTGTCAGTGGTGACTGCGCAAACTTGTACCAAACAACTTGCAAGTATGGCTAAAGTTTCTACACCATATAGATACACAGTGCAAAGCTATTGATGGACTTGCAAATGCTACAGCTTATGCTTAGGCTCTCTACTTGAGCACTTGACTTAGTTTCCTGACCACTTGATAAAGAACTTTGTTCCGGGTTCTTACGTAAGATTTCCTTGTTCTTACGGTTCCATTCTGCAAGTCTCCTACAGCAGCAACAACACGACCTTCATTTTTCTTCGTAATAACTTGTTTAATTTCTTTCTCCCCCATTTATTTTATGGAGGTAAAAATCACTATCAAAACAATTTTTTATTGCGATATTACGCACACGTTTTCATAAGTACCGCAAATCAATGTCTCATAACCCTATTCCATATTTCCCTGGAACACTCACAACCTAACACCAACTTATATACATGAGGCACAAATCAAGCAGCAGGTGGAGTGAAGAAAAATGTATCTCGCAATATCTCCACCGGCACCACTTACATATGTCCCTACCAAACCCACTTTTATTAAATAGCGCCACTATCAACGTTCTCACGTTAACGATTAATCATTTTTATTAACGGCCAATGCTTTTTGTTGCCTGTTAACTTTTTTTGTTAACTGATAACAAATTTAATTGACTGTCAATTTAAAAGATTAGCCGTTAATAAAATTTGTTGACAACTTACCAGTACACATCAAAAGTAAAATCTTTAAAGTCAAGATAACCAACAATATTTTACGTACTATAGTAGTAACAGCATTTTATAACCTTTGTTTTAACTTCTTTGAACTTAAGAAATATCTGTATTGACCAACAACAATATTTTTTCCATGTTTTGCGTTTCTTTGTAACAACATACTACGAGCTTCGAAAGATAAAGTTTGTTATGATGAGATGGCGCCAAATTTGAATAAATATACAGACCGGAAACATTCAACAACAAATCGAACGCGCAATAGGGATCTTTATTTACGAATCTTTAATTTCTTTTTTTTTTTACTCAAAAGTTTGTTCGGTAAGGTCAGTTGTAAAATAATAAAAATATGATCCACAACTTTCTTGTTTAATTATTTTGTATGTATTGATCCGTGACTATCACAATAAAGAGAGAAATATATTCCATTTTTTTAAATTAAGCCACCCGTTTGGCAAATGAGTAAAAATACTGAATTATCAATAATTCAGCACGCAGTCACAAAGATGTAACCAAAACTGGTATTTTTAACAGACTGTTTTATATTTTGGGTCTAGTGCGTTGTCGTTCTGCAACGTTTATTATATGCGAAAAACATAAAATTATAACTCTATGAATACGAACTCTACGAATATTTTCAATATTAAAACATTCTTAGTCTTTCTTTCAGGACTTTTTGGACTTTCAGGACTTATGATGGCTGTAACATGCAGATTAATTTATTACGGAGCAGCAGACCAAGCCAATCGGTCTGGTCTTCAAAATCAACACTGTCATCATGAACTTTTGTGTTGTGTCGTGCGCAGTTCGCCTCTCCTTTAAAGTCTTGTGCAGCATTAAAATTTTATATTTAAAATCAATAACGGAGGAGATTGTTACGACAAGCGTATTCTATCTTGCTTTTATTATAGAGCAGCATTTTATTATAGAGCAGCATTTTGCGTCACTGAGATTAAATCGCCCGGGCGATTTGCTTGTGCATGCGCAATAGACAAAAAACGAGCTGATTCAGAGATTTTTGTGATCCGCCGATAAAATAAAGTTCCCTCGCAAAGTTAAATGAATTTAACTTTGTGAGTGAGCTTTTGAGCGATATTCAATCAGATTACTTGAAAATAAAATTATTGCATCACCCTTTACATCGTTTGCAGCATTTAAAAACAAATTCACATATGAACTAGATGGAAATTACACAAGCAATAAAATCACCGTCCCAAAAATCTCCGTCACATTTTTCGCTTATGCGCAAAAATCTGCTCTATGGAAATCCACCTTTAGTCTTGCAGTATTACATTTTAGCTAGCATAATTTCCAACATAATAATAATCACAACAAAGGACGGTGTTACGACAATAATAATCTATAACTATGTAGCTATTTTATATTCAGTTGTGCGCAATTACGCTGGTATTTTAGAAGTGCGTTTCAAGTTCGTATAGCAAGATACTTTGCTTAAAGTTCGTATCATTTTCTTTGTATGATAAAAAACTTCGTTTAAGTTTGTATCATGTTTTTAAAAAGTTCATATCAACTTCGTTTATATTTTTTATTTTAAACGAAGTAGTTCAAAATGAAGTATTTCGTAGCGTTCGTATAATGATACGAAAAAAACGTACGAACCTTTTGAGGCGATATTGATATTGGAAGTTAACAACATTTATTAACCGTCAATAATGTTTATACTCTGTTAATTAAATTTGTTAACAGTTAATATTTACAAAGAAGATTTGCAAGTGGTAAATTAACCGTTAACAAGAAACAATAACGGTTAGTATTACTTAAGTACGGTCAATTTATTTCGTTGTCAGTCAATTTATTTAGTTGACGGTCAACTTTTTTAGTTGACGATCAATTTATTTTGTTGACGGTGACGCTATTTAATAAAAGTGTGTTTGGTAGTGTGTAAACCTTGTAATAATGCCACAGGAGTTTCTAACATAGCTTTTGGTAACCTTATACCACACTGCACGATATCTTCAGGTCCATCTTGTTCTTTCTCTAAATCCAAATGGTCCAAAATATTTTTCAAAGGTGGTATACACAAGAATACCAAGAGAGTGACTGTCCAGAGGAATTTGATAACAAACAAATTAGCGTTAAACTTTAACGTTATATCGCTACCAAGAACAAAAGAATTAACGCTAATTAACGCTAGATAAGGTCCACTTTAACGTTATAGCGTTAACATGAGATAACATTATAGCGTTAATTATCATTGCAAAATAGCGCTAATGTTCGCTAATAACGTTAATAGCGCTAAATTAATGTTAAAAGCGTTAATATAATTTAGCATTGTCTATTCTTAAGCTTAAGAATTTTTTTAGGGCCACGTCGTGACTTCGTATAAAGGTTTGAATGAATATTACTCTCTACCATCTCTATTCCATGTATTAAAATAGATAATCTGTAAAGTAAAAGCCCACCATGCGTTCTTACAGTCTTTTTCAGGAATTGAGTAGGTGTGCGATGATTCGCACGTGTAAATCAAGTAACGCATCAAGTAAACATGTAAATCAAGTGATGTAAAACGCACGTGCAAAAGAAGTTAATGCGTGCGATACGGGATCCAAGGTTGAACTTTGTTGCGCATTCATTTTGCGGTAGAAAAGTGGGGCACGTTTTGAATCGTGAACCCCAAACACGATGATCGAGCGTCTACTGGTATAGCGACTCTCTCAATCTTAACTTCCTTTTCTACATGTTCAAAATAGTATACGAAATAGTGACTATACTGTCATTTTCATAAATTTATTGTTTATTTTTCAGGTCATCACAAGCAAATAGGCAAAAATATTCTTCGTTTTCAAATTAAAAAAAATCTTTATCCACGTGGCTTAAATAAAACTTCAAAATTCATTCAGAAAATTCAGCTACATTTTAACAAAGTTTATATAGAAATTGTTTAAAATTGTTTGAATAACACTTGCGGCATAAAGAAAAGAGTCCATTAAATTCGGACCTGCTATGGTTTACAATTGTTTTGTCAAATGAAGAAATTATCTACAATTAAATCCATGATAAAATGTCTGTTCCGCCTGTAAGTGCAGTGTTGCAGACTTGCTTTATCCGTGCTCCGTCGGCGTTCACCTCCGCATTAGTTAAGAACCGCATGGCTGGATTTCTTGTGTAAGACCTGGTTACCAACGACGAAGGGGCCAGGCAAAAGAGATTTATGTCTACGTAGTTCTTTTAACTAAGTCAGGAGTCGGTGAATTAGCTAGGATGGTCAGGTCGGCTATGAATAGGCTTCCTCGTGGATTAAAAGGACCAGGACTATTCAATAATTCTGAGATCTAAAAGTGTCCGACCAAGACGGAAATCTATTGGACGTTTTGTCCGACGAAAGTTTGAAACGAGCTACAGGGAGTCAGTCGTGCAGGAAAGGTCTCAGATCTGTTCGCATTATTTGACATTGGCTGAAAAACAAATTTTGCCAGCACAGGAAAAATTAAAATGGCGTAATCATGCT
Source organism: Hydractinia echinata (assembly GCA_030067915.1). NCBI lineage: Eukaryota > Metazoa > Cnidaria > Hydrozoa > Anthoathecata > Hydractiniidae > Hydractinia > Hydractinia echinata. The sequence goes on from JASGCC010000277.1 coordinate 159,097, forward strand.
TTCTAACGTTAATAGCGTTATTTTAACGCTAATTATTATTATCGTCTCAACGTTATTATCATTACAAAAAAATTTGTATTAGCGTTATTAACGTTATAGCGTTAAATGTTAGCGCTAAAGAGTTAATATTAGCGCTTTAAACGCTAATTAACGCTAAGTGTTTGTTATCAAATTCCCCTGGACAGTCACAGATATACTTTCCTTAATGATGGGATCTACCTGGATATCTTTCTCCAGTGCTTCATTAGAGTTGATATCGGCAAGCTTTTGTACACCATTGGTATACAAATGAACCAGGTGACCAGTGAGTGCCTTGCTTGTTTTATATCCGTTTTCGTGCAGGTTTTTGCACGTAGGCATTGTAAGTCTTGTCTATAATTTCGTCTGGTGCCTTGGCTGCAATGTCTTCTGTGCACTTCTTTGATAATAGATGCACCTTACCCTTCCGCAGAACATCCTTTAAAGTTTACATTTATCTGCCACCATCTCCTCGTGTTGCCCACAGTTTTGAACAGGGGTATCCCCAAAATCGAACATATCTTTGAACTTTCAATAACAAAGCACAAGTATCACTTAGGGTATAGCGACAGCGAAAGCTGAGGAGCACACGCGAAAACGAAATCTAACACACGCGCAAGACACAGAGATATATTGTTCAGTATTTATATCTAAAGAAAGCAAACTCCCTTGGAAGAACGCTCTGGGTTTTGATTCTTGTTGTTGTTGTTGTTGTTGTTTATGCACACTTAACCCAGAAGGTTTTTGATCAAACTGCAAGTATCTTAACCCTATTCGGTCCGGGGTTTTTCGAACATACTATGACCGCATAAAAAAATGCCAAAAATTGCCCGAAAATCCGGTTTTTTCCGATTTTCGGGTAAAATCCGAACAAATCGGGAAATCGGATTAATCACGTGTCCAAATTATGCAAAATGATTCTTCTTAATAAAATAAAGTTGTGTTACAAGTTTCAAGTTCTAGGGATAATCCTAACAGAAGTTATTAATTTTCCCCATTATAAGGATTTAATAGAGATTTTTAGGGGTAGTTTCGAGTAATGGCCAATATTAAAGCCTCTGAAGGGTATGGGACCTAAATATTTGGCATGCAGGTGTCTAATAGATAAATATTAAAACTCAGTATGTTTCAAAGCCATATAACATAGCAATAAGGAGTTATTTAAAAAAACCCGTCAGGGTTAAACGGAGCTTTGATTTTCCATATCCATGATGTTTCACAGTGCTTTAGAGACTCAGCTAACTTGCTCTTGATACTCTATACAGACTGTTGTGCTGTACTATGCAGTAACAAAATCACTATTTATGTGAGATTTTCCAGAAGCTGTTCCTGCATAGACCCGACATATGGCACAATTTTACCAACATTGCAAAGTGTGGTAAAAGCTGGGATGAGACAGCTCAACTTAGGATAATTATGCTCTTGTCCGTGCTAGCAACCATCAGCCCTACGCCATCACAATTCTAGTATACTTTGAAGTTTTTATAATACTAGCCATACAACATTTTATGCGCATGTCAAAATTCATACATAAAAATCTGGCTTATTTAAAGATGTTTACAAATATTTGAATGAATATGTTTAAACATCAGAGTTGGACAGGTGTGATCCTGTACGAACAACGTTATACTGATAGGGAGATAAATTTGATTTTGTACATCCCATTAATGACTCCGATTTATGTTCAACCGAATATTGTCTAACTGCATTATAATTGCTTAAGCTATCGCATACTTGCATCATAATGCATGTTTAAATGCATAAGCGTAAGCATTCGCTATCTAGGCTTTATGATGCTAAATTATTCACATAGTTGCGCTTTGTTGTGTTCTTATATCTTTAAGGGTTATGTGTGTATGTTATCGTCTAGAACACGACAATGAAAGTCAATGCATTTCTTCTCCTGTAATGATCCCTTTCTAATGTCCTTACCTGATCCTCTTATTATCAGCCCTGTTAAGCGCGAGTTTCCTCACTTCCTGTGTTTAGACAGGGTCTTGTTGTTATTTACATCAGGACCTGCAACAAATATCTACTTTGTCAGACTGAAAAACATCCTCTTTGCAAAAAGTCACAGACACACACAGTTAGGATTTTGTTATAGATTGAACCACGCATTGGAACTGTAAATCCGAACATTTCAGTTTAAATTTCTTCATCAGAGATAATTTATCTTTGTATATATGGAAAGCTGCAAACATGTTTTCACACTAATCTGTTTTGCTGTATAAGTTTGCATTTGGTTTAATGAAGCAAGCACGTATCCAAAATTTGAAACAAAACTGTATTTGAAATCAAAACAAAAGTTCATCTATCCCAAAAAGCTGATAAATCATAAAAGATGCCACGTGATGAAAGTCCATATACACTAAAATTTCTGTGCTACCTCTAAATTTATATCAATTCACAAATACACCCCAAAATTATATTTCAAAAAAACTTTGGCGATTCAAATAAATTTTTGGATTTATAGCATTTGCATATTAGACCCACACAATTTAATTGTAGATAGAAAGAACACATAATAGGAATTAGAAAACCCTTTTTTGAAATTGATTGAGGTTGACATACTCAACAATTTTTCTAATTCTGAATTGGCAAAATGACACCCAAATGAGCCAAATTTGTAACTATAAAGCTATCCCTAGCTATAACATTACCCTAAATTAAGGGCTCTTCCTGACTGATTGTAAATATGTAGTTTGTTATTAAGAAGTAACAATACACAAAAAATACACAAACTAACTCGCTTCAAAATTATTTTTGTTTTATAACGTTAGCTAACCAGCAAGCTAAGCTTGCAAACTTTACTAGACAACTTTTATCAATTTTACCAAACAAACAAAACATTACCCTCAAAGCTTACCATGCATAAAACTATCTTTTATATCTTAGTACCACCTAGCTAACTGCAGTCAATAAAGCAATAAAACAAGCTTTATCCAAATATTTTGCACAGAATGAAGAAGCTCGCTTTTCAAGCATGTTTTAATGAGTGTGAAGCCATGTTAGCTAATATGGTGTCCTTGTTTTTTCCAGATTTTAAATTTTCAAAAATTTTCTAGATGAAAAACATTGGCATCCGAAAAAATCTGTAACTCCCGAACTCCCTAATTTTGTAACTCAAACATTTCCTAGACTTTATAGAAAACCTCACGATTTAAAATAAAAAAATAAAAAGGGAAACTAAATTAGAGACTTTGTATTCACTTACCACATTGAAAGATCCCATTCCCATGTAAACTCCGCTTTCAAAATCGATCTTATTTTCAGAATCCTCTAATGCTTTTGGTTTCTGCTCTAATGCATGCATACAACTTCTACAAAACAAAATTAAATCTTCCTGTCATAACAATAAAAACATAAAAAATGAAACCATGCATCATCAGTTTCGGCTTAATATCCATTTTCCATGCTAGCATTTCCTGCTTCCAAACAGATCTAGACTGTGTTATAACGAAACTTGAATTCCTCTGCATCAAGTCTGATCTTATTGCCTCCTGTCAAGTCTGGGTTTTGTCCCAGGAACTATAAGTTTCTACAATTTCTTACCCAGTTATCCTTCTCCATTTTAAAACGCACTAATTAGTTCCATTTTTGTTTTCTCAATTTCCTGCCCTTAATGTAGACTGTGCGCTATTTATTTTCACATCACATAATTCACATATTTCAACGAGTTTATATTCAAAGAATCTGAGATTTTCTTTTCGCAACTTTCTCATTTATTGGTGTCAATGATCCCACTAGATGATATTTATCTTCGATTCGAATCTGTGCAATTACACAATCAAAATGAACTGTGCATACTTCAGTTCCAGATCATCTTGCCAAAACGACGAAAATCTTTGTTTTTAAATAAGAGGTCAAGGAAACGAGGTTATAAAAATAATTATTGATTGTTTTTACAGTGAATTCTCTATTATTCGAAAGGTTGTAGTTCGAGATGATTCAGTTAAGAGAAGTTAGCATTTAATTTTTTTAATTAAAAAGTCTTCGGTGTCACAGAAGTTCGTGAAAGGTCGTTGTATAATTTTTCTTGGCTTTAACTAGCCATTAGGCTAGTCTATATCACGAGAATTTTAGTTGTTGTACAGTTGAATTTTTCGGGTACATGGTACAATAATCATTTAAAAATTTAATTGTATGCGTTTTTGCTTTAGTTACATTGCTATGTCTTCTGCGTTATTTGGATTTCCTAGCTTTTTTAAAAGCTCCATGACCGGAAAAAGATGCCTCATTTGTCGTGCATTTGGCAGTTTTGTCACTGTGTTTTGTAACTCAATGTTTAATCACAAGTCCACGTTATTTGCTGGGGGTGACGAAAACAAAGGTATGCATTAATAACAAAGATTTAAAGGAAATAAAAACAAGTTTGTAATTAGTGGCCGTCAGGAAATAAAAATCGGAACACAGAAAGGTTAATGTCTGAAGGCGAATTTTCGATATGCGAAAGATTTAGGGCATGATTTCCTTGTTTTTTGATAAAGAAACTATTTTTGCAACTTCGTGGAAATTCTCCTTTAGTCCGAAAAAATAACATGGCATTTTGCACCCAAATCACATACAGTAGCCACAAGAAAAAAACAAAATATGGCCATTTTAAGTCAGTTTCACATCGATAAAAATGACATTATTCTTTAGAAATTTAATCATATGCATGCGAATAACAAATTCTGGAAATAAAAATGGCAGAGCATTTGTAAACTTGTTTTCTGAACTTACTTAAACTAAAACACGATTTAGTAAGAATAAATTCTTGGCAATTTTTTGTTCAATAAAAACTTCGTAAAACAGTACATTTAGATCAATGCATGCTACCAAAAATTCTAAGTCTAATTACATACGATAACATGCGAATTATTAGCATAAGAAATATGTTATTTGCATTGACGTAAATAGGCTCAAGAGGCAAAAATAGGGTTTCAGTTAAAATAAGTACGAGTTAAACAGTAATCGAGTTATCCGGCGTAATTTAATTAAAAAAAAGTTTAAACAAAAAACTTAAAATTGGAATAGTTCTGTATTCGACTTAAGTTGCGGCTACAGCAGTTATTTAACAACTTTATTCCCAGGCTTTTCATCTTTTCAAACAAGATAATAATTTTGCAAAGTACAGTTGTGTTCTTAAATGCAAGAATTATCTTAATAACGAGATCACTATTATTTTTAGCACAATCTTTTGCAACACATGTGGATGTTTTAAGTGTTTTTATGTTACAATACGTATTATTTCCTTCTCTTTGTAGAGTTTTCTATAGCTAGCTACAATTTATGCAGGGAAATTTTTAATTTTTCTTTTCAGCGAAACAAACGAACGAACAAGCAAACAAACAAATCAATTTTTATTATGATGTGTATATGGCTAGCTATGTAGTTAAGAATCGTAGCTAAGAATTTATTTGTCAGATAACTTATTGTGTTTTAACCGGATAATGTTGTATTAATGTTGTATTATTAAAGTTTCAAATTTTGTGAAAAATATAAGTTCACGTTTTGATTTGATTTTTTTACATGCGCTCTTACAAAAGCACAACTCATATTCAGTTTTTCTTTCTGCATATTCTTTTGAAATAAACTCTCACGCGCAGAGGATAACAGCTCCCATACAAAAATTATGTTTTTTTGAAAACAAGCACCTGTCCAGAGTGATAAGAATGGTTGAAAAAACTTTAAAGCATGCAGAAGTTTGACAACCTCGTAAACGGGGCTTTCTTACAAATCTTATTCACAATGTATGTCGGAGTTTGGCTTGTATTCTTAACTAGTTTTACTTCCTCCTTTGACCCACCATGTTTTAATATTTGTATGAACAATTTGGTTTGACTGGTATGACTGATGCAACTGGATACAGCTAATTATTTTTTCCCTTAATAATATCCAGATCAGTATCCTAGCGACACATTCTTCTATTCTTGGCCAGAACGAGTACTATGAAATGTTTTTTTGATAAGTGTGATTTCAAACCGACCGGTTTCTTGTTGAGTTTTGAAATAGACATGGCGGTTTAGAGATGGAAGAAAACTTCGGATATTTGGGTGATATGTTGGGAAGTGACAGCGGTGTTTGTACAAATGTTATTTGCAAAATCTAAAAACACGGATCCATAATAAAGGCTTTCCTGCCTTAATTTCTGGGGCACATTAAGTTGAGTTTAGCTTTTTTGGAAGGTCATTTACCCTGTCTGACCCATGCTAGCTTAACTTTAAAATCTATATTTTAAAGTTAATTGCAAAATTTTGGATCACAACATGGATCTTTTGCATTTCATAGCTTACCTGTACATATTGTATGCACTTCGAATTTTCAATCCTCCTTTTATGAAACTGATCAAATTCTCATCCTAAATAGATATTTGCAACGTAAGTCTCGTCCCAAGTTCAAACACAATAGGACTCTAAAACACAACTTTGTATCAACATAATTTCGGCAAGCTTTGCCTTCAATATCCTTTTCATACACACCTGAATAAATGTCAGCATCGCTCGCTCAAGTAAACATTCTGCATAACAGAGTTCAGCATGCAGCTCCACTAAAACCAAAAAACTTAATATAAACATTTTCACACAGAAAAAGGGGAATTAACAAGATAGCTTACCAGCTAAATTTATGAGTTTCTTTGTTATTATCATAACTCCTACATAAAACTGAAAAAATCTTTAAAAGTAATCACAGCTTTACATTGCCAATAATTGATTGTGATTATTTCAATTATTATTAGCACTGAAAATATTGATTGGTTAACATTTATAATTACTATAATATATCTTATATTTTAGATTTAAATTTAAATAACAGAATCTTTCAGGTCTGGCAAAACAAAAATTAAACAAAAAAAAGTGTGTTCAACCCTGTTAAAGTTGGCAATTTGAATGACAAAACATAAATAGTTGTAAAAAAATTTTGATCAAGTCATAACTAGTACGCATACTTATAAAAAGAGAACATTTTGTCTATAACTACTCAATGATGTTACGTCACTGGGTCCTAAAAACACATATTCTTCATACATAATTGAAACTACGCAGAAATAGCATTTAAAGTATTTACTTCTAAAGCATAACAAGGTAAAGCATAGTTAGCAGAGGGGTCAGAACCCTCTTTTTTTAAAACAGCCCCCCCTATTATTAAGAACCCCACCCTTCTTATTTTGAGAGTAACCCCTCTATTATTTTGAGGTTAAAGGGATCCCGAGGTACTTTTACAAGTTCGACTCGTCTGAAAGATTTGCATGAGAAATGCTAAATGATATATTTACTTTTTGTTAAAATTTCATGTAACTCCAGATATAGCTTTTTAAATATATATTTTTCTTAACGCTCGACCGCCATCTTGGTTATCTTCGACCTTCTTCTTCGTTAAAAATTTTCATTCTAGCTCCAGTCTTTTTTAGTGGCACGTGACCCTGTTACGTATTATTTCAGTAGCGATTAATTATTACTGACTGACATAGCCAGCAGAACATATACCTTCGCGCGGCAAAGTGAAACGAAAGCTCTCTACGAACAATTATTTTTTTTTAAAAAAATTAAAATAATTCTACATAAAGTTCTTTACAAATGATATTTTTTTTAAAAAAATAGAAATAATTCTGCATATGTTCTCACATAGCTGAGCAATGAAACGAAAAATAAAATGTGCATGATTTTTATTTCAAAGGACTTTTTATTTGAGACGCAAGTTGTGCATGATTTTTATTTCAAATGACTTTTATTTGAGACGCAGGTTGTGAAAGTTACTGATCATTCAACATGTCACACATTTGTGTATGGTTTTTATTTCAAAAGGATATATTTTGGAAGGCAAATATAAATAACAAAATATCAAGGTGTGACTATAAGTCCATAAAAAGTTATAGAAAAAGTTGAAGGGGGAAGGGAGAGGGGGTTGCATCACCCCCCCCCCCCCCCCTTCAGCACGAATAGGATTAAGGGTGGTTACAACCTTTGTAATTTGAGACGGCACTCGCATTTGCCGAGGTAATTACCGACATATTTTCAAAACATGCACCTTCGCGTCGGCAATTATTTGACGTGGTAAAATTGCACATAAAGTCCCTAGGCCTTGTGCGATCAGACGTGTAAAAAATAGCCGAAGATTTATCAACGGAAAAAAGACGGCAATGCACGAACAACAAACTCTTAGCAAAAAAACAGTTAGTTTTGCGCTTCAACTGCATCATTAAAAACAGTTTGTCACCAATGTAGTTTGATTAAATCATTGCAGAAAACGCTAAAATATATTTAATAAAATGCCGTTTTTTCTGCGTTGAACTTTAATATTTACGCAATTAACTATTATTATTTTATTTCTTATTTTTCTTTGCTTATCTCCGGTAAAAATAATATTTTTTATTTAGGTAGCTAAAACATTTTTTGTGTTTTGTTAAGTTTAAAAATTTAGAAGCTACCACAGTATTCTAATAAGTGCGAATATAGCCACAGCAGTTATTAGTCGATGCTAAAAATGGCGAATTATGAGGGTTTCGTTGGACATTAATGTATGATGTATGCTTTTAAAAGGTCTAATCATGGAGGTACAGAGCAGCGTTGATGTTAGACAGGATACCTGTCTCTCTTTTTTGCTTTCGCGCTTCGATGTCTGTCCTGCTTTTGTAACCCTGCTTATTTTAGCGCGCTATCCATCGCAAAAGGGAAAAATGATGAGTTTAATTTACAAGACTACGTTGATGTTTGCGCTACATATTGGAAAAATATCATAAGAAAACAAACTTTAATTAGACAGTAATTTCTGTCTCTCTCTGTATCGTGTGATAAATTAAAGTAGTATTCTTTTCTATTGATTTTTTAATATTTTTTAATAAAAAATATATCCATCTACTGAGTAACTTAGGCAACCTCGTCCCCAAGGATTGTTGAGAACAAGGTTGGCAATACTCACTTGAGCATCATACCCCGCCTAGGTCGACAGGTTATAGATCAGTAATTTTTACAACCTGTTTGTTGAAATAAATTCTTTTAAATTCGAAATAAAAGAAATCATGCACACACCTGCTGCTAATATCTTATTTTTTTGTTTTATTGCTTAGACGGCTTAGAATATCATGTTGAATTATTTTTTTTAAACAAAAACAAATCATTCGTACAGAGATCGATGTGGAAAGGACATTGGATTTTTTTAACTTTGTTGCCACAGTATATTAATTGTTTTTGGCTATGAAAGTCATTAATAATAGCAAGTGAAAGTCATTAATTTGTGAGCGCCAGTGAAATACTACGTAATAGGGTCACGTGCCACTAAAAAGGACTGGAGCTAGTCTGAAATTTTTAACGAACAAGAAGATCGAAGCGGCCATCAAGGCGACAAAAAAACAAATATTTAAAAAACGATATCTGGGGTTACATGAACTTTTAACAAAAAGTGAAATTGTCATTGGGAATAACTTATGAAAATCTTTCAGTTAAGTCCAACTTGTAAAAGTACCTCGGGATCCCTTTAAGGTATTATCTTCATCCTGTAATGGATATGTAACGTAAACACCCTATTAATTTGAACTCATATTCAAGACATTTTTTGTTGTTGTTGTCTAAAAAATAAACCTACCCCACCCTTTTAACTAGGAAAATTTTAACCACCCCTATTTTTACGGGAGGGGGACAACTATGTAAAGGTTTCCAGTTCGTTCTAATTCCTAAAAGTTCTGCCTTCGACAGACATATTCAGTATTTGAAATATCTCCTTTGTTACTGATAGTAGTAATAAATATATTCTGAAAGCCAAATAAATTATCGTTAGAATAATGATGATATAATTCCTTATTCATCTCTAAAAAACTTAGCTTAATTTAAAAAACAACTCGCTTTTGCAAACCTATAACTTTGTGTCAAATAGTTATTTTGACTGATTTATCTATTGTTAAGCATTACATAGCGGTAACTCTCCTTGTTTTCTCACTTTTTACATTAAAAAACAACAAGTGCTGTAGCACAAAATATGTGACTATCCAGGGGAATTTGATAACAAACAATTAGCATTATTTAGTGTTTTGAGCACTAATATTAACGCTTTAGCCCTAAAATTTAACATAAATAACGCTAATATAATTTTGTTGAAATAATATTAACGCTAAGACGATAACAACAATTAACATTAAAATAACGCTATAACATTAAAAAGCACTCGACCAAGCTAGATTACGTCATTTTGACTTTTTGTGCTGGTAAAACTTGTTTTTCAGTGCGTGTCAAATAATGTAAATAGAGCCAAGACCTTTCCCTCACAACTTGCTAGAACGTATGGTTGGCTTTTACTTGCAGGCGATTATCTTTCGTAATCTTTGCAATAGGGATGCAACCTATATTAGTCACAACAACCTGTGAAAAATCTGTGAACATAAATGTGTTGTTCTTAGCTTTAAAAACAACGCTTTTAGCTTCTGCTTGTATTTTTCTGCAAAATCTAACGTTTGTGTTCAAAACTGTTCTTATAATAAGAAAGTGGGGGTTTTTTCGCAATAAATTATTAAATTCCGTGAACAAAGGCAAAGTCAAACGGTTTATAAATATTTTTCCTATATTAGTTTATAAATATTTTTCCTATATTCACATTTTAATAAAATTCTACAACAACGAATTTTTAATTTTCAATACAAGAATACGAATAAAAAGATGTGATTATCTGTAGCAATGACAATAGTAATAAAATAATAGTCTATAATTTCATTGAAATTACTTAATTACTAAATTAATTACTTTTTAGAATTTATTTATTGTACATACCAGCAATAAGAAAGCAGCCCATAAAGTGCAGGTGCTTAAAAATTTATAAATTATTTAGAAGTGACACATGTTTACAACAACAAATCTAACAAAAATTGTTCTTATAAAAATGCGTAAATATAATATATACAATATAACATAAATCAATTTTCTTTGCATTTATGGATCTATTACATCTGAAGAATCTTATCTGATAATTAGAAAGACAATGAAACAAAATTGTAACCATTGTTTGTTGTTTTCGTTCTCCTTTTTTTTCTTCTAATAATACTGTATATAAATTTTACAAAATATTCCTTTCAATTGGCTGCAGTCAAACCAGTTACCCAGGTAACCCATATGTCTGTATACTTTTGTAAACTTTGTGTCCACGCCCAAACCTTAGCGGCGCTACTTATCTCGAACCTTCAATGGAACCAGATGGTCAACAAAATAAAAGGATAGATCTCACTGAAGTCTTTCTATTCTGTAAAGTGACAAGCCGGAGTTGTGCGCGCAAACGATTATGCTACTAAATTGATGAATAACTTTGAAAATTTTAAAAGATGAAAACACTGTTAAGCACACCAAGGTTAAAGTTGTTAACGAAAGCCACTATCCTATTTTACTGGTTAATGATCAAAACAGTACAAGCAAGGATTTAAAAACGCTATGTGCAAGGATACCTTCTTTTGTACCAGTACCTCTAACCTATGACTGGTTACAATTACATAAGGATTTTGATAAATTCACAAGTATTATTTAGGAGTCATTTTATTTTTAACAACTAAGATATTGCTGGCAGTAGCAATCGCTTTACAGCTTCAACTGTGAATAGTATACAGCCATCACTGAAAAGACCATCTGAATAGAGAGCACCTAAAACCACGACTTCTGAGATTGAAACATTCCTAGCTAATGTTTAAAGAGAGTTATTTGGAGTTACTAAAAAAAAGATTGTTAAAGACAACCTTTCCACGAATGAACAGGAAACACCTGTTCGCTTGCTTGCATCTGGATGTAATACGACCATTAAAAATCTAGCCCGTATCAAGAAGTTATTTGTGCATATCTTACTGAGAAGATGAGAATTAGAACAAAGAATATCATTTACTTCAGATTATTGACAGTTTAAATACAAATGGAATGCCTAATGGTACATCCTTAGTTTCTTTCAACAACATTAACATGTATCTCAGCATAGACAATCGCAATGGATTAATACTAAACAAAGAGCTACCTACTGATTTTCTGATTAAAGCACTGGAAATTTGTCTATTTAACAACAACTCTAAATTTGGAAAGGATAATCTCACAAAGAAATGGTATGGCTACAGGTGCTCCAACTCTTGCTGATATGCAAATATTGCTGTTTCGTCTATAGATAATGGAGTATATGGATCAGATTTTTATGAAATTTTGTATTTTGTACGATATAGAGACGACTGTGTATGTTAATGGCATGAAACGTTTGAATGATTTTTTTACATTTGTCAATACACTGAGTTCAGGTTTAAAGTTTACTATGGAAGTAGGTGGAAACAAAGACACTGTGTTTCCTTGATTTAAAAATTACTACTTTCACTTTTTAGCCAGAGGTATCTAAAGAGCTAGCTAGAGAGCAAGAACCCCAACATAAAAATAAACATTAATATACCAAGAGATTGAGAATAGAGGTTGCTGCCTGGAAATCTACGTTTAGAGCAAAAATCTTACATGGCTAAAAAACGTGATTTATTCATCATAAACATAAACATACAGAAAATAAATATTCCTATATAAACAAAGTATTTAAAAGAGAAAAAGGTCAAAAGAAGACCTACAAACCTCACACCACTTTCAAATCAAAAATCGCCTTCGTAGCATGTTTCTATTTTTCTTGTGTTCTGTCGTTATTCAAAAATTAAGTTGTGTGCACTCAAAACACATTCTGTAAAAATAGGGTTCTGTGGAGATTTTCCAAAATAAATCTGCGGCGCAACTCTTTTGAACAGAATACAGCTATTACTTCAAACATTTGAGACAGTACCAGTCTTCTTTTTGGTCTTAGTTAGCAGACTTCAATATATTTGCACATGGAAAGTGAAACCAGATGTCACATTTATTGCATTGTATACTAAAATCTTTATACATTTTTGGATTATTTGACAGTACTTCATTGCAAACACCACAAAGATATTCTGTCATTTTTCGTTTTTTTGGTTACATTTTTCTTATTTGCATCATCTAATGTTGATGATGCAACATTGGATCAACTTTAGGTAAGTGGTCTATCTTAAAGTGAATTTCTTCAATGTTATTAAGTAAGGAGTCGAGATCTTCATCCATATGTTTTATGGGTGTCTGCAATTTAGAACAACTGTAATTTTGTATTTTAGCCAAAAAGAACTTTCTAAGTGATAACCAAATTTTGTATATACAAAAAAAACCCGCAATATAATGTGTTTGTGACAGCCATCTGACCTTGGATGCGGCAGAAGTATGTCAATTTAACATTGTTTGATCTAATGTGGTGCGTCCTCAACTAATTCCAGATAAGGCAAATTTGATGCTGTGAGAATTTCACTGCATATTAGGGCATTTATATCTGCTAAACCATGGCCACAACAATCACAATTAACAAGTAAATCTGGTGATGCACCACTAAACTAATAAACCTTAAGAAAGACCAAACCTGTCTCAGATGATTTGAATTTTTTATGTTTATTTTTTATTACAGCCGTGTATTTTTGTTTAGCTTTTGGCTCCCTTACTTTTCCATGTTTTAATGCTTTTGTCTCTACAAAAGGTGCAATTCTAAGAAGTGAATCTGTTAGCATTTGATTTTTCATGTAAAGTCAGTAAACACAGTTACTTGTGGCTTAACCCTGTGTTTCGATGCCGAGTCCCGGCTAGTTAGCGTATATTGGCACAATTTTGAAATTATAATTAACACTATAGTGTTATCTCATTTAATGCTCTAATGCTACAATTAACTTTATTTTAGTGTTACTTAACGTTATTACTTTTGTTTGCCGTAACGTTAAAATTAAATGCTAATTTGATTGTTATCAAATGTTAATATGTTGACATTATAATTGTTATTTTAGTAACTAGCAATGGAAGATACTGGTGAAGAAGAAAATATAAACATTCAAGGTGAGACATCCACATGGGTATATGAAAATCAAATTCTCCTAGACAGTCACATATAATTATCATAACAAAATTTAACTGCAAAAAAGCATGGTGGAAGAATTAATAACTTTTATTAAAAATAATAAATTTTATTAAAAATTAAATATATCAAAAAAGGTAAAGATAAAAAAAGATCTTTCCTCATTTGTGACGATTCCAGGGAATTTGATAACAAGCTATAGAGCGATAATTTTCACTTATCATGTGCTTTATCGCTATATCGCTAACAGTAAGAGGATTATCGATAATGTAAATATCTATTGGAAATTATCGCTAATTATAGCTAAGGTTATTTATCGCTAAATTTATCGCTATATCTCTTACAAATTTATCGCTGCATAAATTATAATCATAAAAATGGCGGCATTAGCTGAGAAAAACGCTAGCTTTGTTTTTATTTCAGAATAAAACTTTGATCTGTGTTATTTTCTTCTTTTTAGATAATTATCTTCTAGATAAAGAAAGCAAACAGAAGATTCAAAAATGACCAAGAAAGTTTAGCTAGTTACCTTGATTTTTAGCTAGGTTTAGTCAGGATAATTTTTATTTTTACAGGATCATGATCTAGAGAATAAAGCATGTGGATAGTTATGTGTTTTGTTTACTTCAACAGGGTGCCCGTTTTCATGTAGGTGTAAACAAGGCTTGGAAAGGGGGCATTGGCTATTTTTCTTTCATAATGTATAGAGTCATCCTTAAAGGACGTCCAAATTTTGGGGGAAAGAGGGTCTTTGTATTTTTTTATTGATTTCGTTGTCTTTGGGGGGAGAATAGAGGTTTATACAAGTCGTTTTGTTCTCAATTTACATGAGAAGCATTTTAAATGGACATTTTAGTGGGTTTTCTATTTTAGTTTGTTTTTTATCCACGGAATTTTTCTCCTAAGCTTCAAGGATGGAAGAGAAAATCAAGACGAACATGGGAAGGGGATGTTAGCTATGAAGTCCATGGCAACATAGTTGTTTTTCTAATTTAAGAAACACGTTTATAAAGAACACAATACTGACACTTTACGTCCTTTTAACTGAACATGTGTTAAGAACATTAATAAAATTATATTTTTCAGGGCTCTTTCTATTGGTAAAAATAAAAGAAATGCTTTCATCCTTATTGAAGATGAAAGTTAAGTACACACTTTTTAATAAGCTCAGCCCACTACTCAAAGTTTCTTATTTTTTGGACATTTTTAGCACTAAAAGTGTTAAGCAACCAGTTGGTTTAAATTTCCATTTTCACGAAAACGTAGGCAATTGAACACGTTTTCTAACCAACGACCTCAGACTTTGTTACCTATAAAAATTATCATAAAATTATTTTTTAATTTCGCTGTTTTTCTCCTGAAAAGTTTTCTTTAATTTTGCATTGTTTTCTCAGACAATTATTCTTTAATTTTGCACTTTTACTCCGAAAATTATCCTTTAAATTCGCATTGTCTATGGCTTTTTTTTAGAAATGTTTTTGCATTGTTTCCTCAGAAAATTATTCTTTAATCTTGCTGTTTCTTCAGAAAGTTATTTTTTAAATTATTCTATCTTTCCTGACAGCTGCATAGTTTCTCCTGCAAACACTTTCTTCCTTTATAAAATTAAAAATTATTCCACCCTCATGAGGAAAAAATTTGGTAACACATGGTAAAACTAAAATGAATACAAAAACATTTCCAAATGCAAAAATTACACTCAAAATTTAAAAAATATATATATATATGTAAATAAAGACAAATTTTCTAAAATTTAAATTGCTATTTACTAAAAATGTAAACCATATCAAAAATATTTCTGTACAGTAAAACAAGTTTACATCCTAATGCCCACACGCGATTATCAAATATGACAATAAACAATGAAATTTTTAGACAAACATGAAAACCTTTTGGGTGGTAGCATATTTTTTTTCAAACATTAATTAACTGAAATTTGTAAATAATCTTCTGTTCTCAGGTAAGATTATATTTTATCAATTTTAAGAAAATATGAAAAACCATAT
Source organism: Hydractinia echinata (assembly GCA_030067915.1). Lineage (NCBI taxonomy): Eukaryota > Metazoa > Cnidaria > Hydrozoa > Anthoathecata > Hydractiniidae > Hydractinia > Hydractinia echinata. The sequence continues at coordinate 174,993 of JASGCC010000277.1, forward strand.
TTTTAGCTAATTTTGAAACCAGAGGCCACATGTGGGACCAAATAAAATTTGTAGATAATGATCTGCAATAATATTTTAAACCATTCATAGAAAAAAGTAATGATAATCATCAGTAACACTAGTTTACTCTCGAAGTAGCTGGATTTGCAGGTGCCAAATATTGGGTTGTTTGATTAAAATAGCACCGTTATGATTTTTTCTAAAAAATCCAAGAATGTCACTTTCTACTAGCCCTTATTGAGAAGTAACTTGGTGAAAAAAATCTAATGAACAAATAATAATGATCAAATTTTCCTGCATACAAGACCAAATAAAATTTGTAGATGATGATCTGTACTTAAAATTAATGATAATTTTTAGAGCAAAACTCAAGAAACCCTTTTTTGCCAAAATGGTGCAATTATGATTTTTTCCATAATCCAAAAATGTTACTTTCTAGATTTATTTATAAATAACTTTGTGCAAAAAATTAGAAAATCGTGATGAAGCTTTGACATATGGACAGACCCTAATTTATAGGTAACTTCACTATCCCGTGTGACCAAAAAGAAGCAGCTAAATTTATTTTTTTGGTTAAAATACATTACTATAAATATATAATTCAGGAGTGGACCACAGGAACCATCAAGCTTTCTGTAGCAAACAAAACTCTTCCCCACCATGTAACACCATAATTCTAAATTTAAAGGAATATGCAATGCAAATTTTCGCCCAAAAATTGGGTATCAAAATATCAAATTTCTGACGACACCATCTCACATAAATGAAATGTCCGATACAGGATTCCACTGCCATGAAACAAAAAAATATTTACAAAAAGTTACGTTATTCCACAGGTGTGGGAAGAATTAGTTACAGAATGACCACACACTAGCTATATTGTGCCAGTGTCTAAAAATGATATTTTTGATACTGCAATTTTGTGTAATATAAAGAAATCTCCTGGGAATGCAAGCAGTGAAAAAAATCTAACATGGTTAAAAACAGGACTTTCCAGAAGTGTTTTATGTTGTGTGGTTTGTGTAAACAGGGCTTTAAGTGGCACAAAAAAACACCCCCTAATTTGGTTGTATAAATTTGCATTTAAGCAGTATTTTCTTATTTTATTTGCTGATATAATATAATTTTTCTGACTGAAAGTCTGTCAAATTAAACGATCACAATTAAAATTATTCCAAAGCTAGCTAGCTAGCTAGCTCCCCTGACCCAGACTTGTTTTAGTTTTAAAAAAGCTGTAAATTCATTGGCGTAGACTTTTATACAAAAAGAAACTTGTTTCTTACTTGTTATAAAGTAGTAAGCTAATTTATTGAAGTTTTGTTCCAGCGCAGCCATTGCGTCCAAAAGAAGAATCTAAAATAAAGGGGTCTGGACAGCGCTGCATGATTACAGCATGGGGTATTTTGCAGAATGAGACTAACTAAATTAATGTTTTATTTTTTACAGCGATCAAACAAAATATATTCACAATTCTAAAAAGAGTATTAATACTATTTATGAAAACATCAAGCAAACCGTTTTTGCAACATTAAAAGAATGTTGTCTTACTTGCTTTCCGCATAATTAGCAATAAAATGCATGCGTCATCCATATTGCGTTATTATCGATATCGGCAGAGAAAAAAAATAAGTTAGCAATAAATATAGCTTAGCATTGTTTATCGCTATATAGCTTTATGGCTAATCAATTTCCATTTAGCGATAACTTTATTATTTTTTCAACTAATTATCATTAAATAGCTATCAATAATTATAGCTTGTTATCAAATTCCCTGGAATCATCACATTTTCTCTCTCTTACCAATAAATATTTTAGAATCTGTTTAAAAATTCAAGGAAAATATCCCAAAGAATCAAAATTAAAAAAATATATTGTAAAAAAAAATAACCCTGACTCTCAAAGGATTACTGTATCCTTAAACAGTGCATTACAGAATTTAGGCAAGTTTCTTAAACATTGTAATAGACAATATATATAAACTTTTTACATACGCTCTGTAAAATCATCAAAGAATGGTCTTCCCATAAAGTTATAAAAAGTTTCGCTCCATGTCTGTCGTTTGCGATACCTGCATAAGGTACAAAATAGAAAATAAACATATGCACAAAAAATGCTATTGAAAGAAAATTTTTCCTCTATATTGGGATTAGCATTCAAGGGCTAAAATCATACTATGGACAACGTCGCGGAATGTGATTCTGACCACATTACATTAGTTTGCTGATATACAAATGTCTGCAAATTTTTAGATTTCTTTAATGAAAGTAAAAATTTGGGAAACTTTAGCAAGATGTGACATTCACTATGAAATTCTTGCAATGATAAGGCATTTTTGTTGATTGTTTTTGCAGCTGACTAAGTCTCACTCCCGGTTGAACACTTAGTACAAGGTAAACTGTGTCACACGTAGGGCACTTAGTATATAATGTGTCACAAATCTAGTGGGGAGCTTATAGCACTAAAGCATTAAAGCATTAAGGGTGCAATATCTTTTTCAAAAACTAACATTGAAAGGACTTTGGTACTTCAGGAAAGCAAATAGAGTTGTTCAGCATTTTTTATTTTGCAAAATAAGTTCCTCTGAATTTTCAAAAATTAATTGTGAGGGGCACCGGTTGAGCGATTAGTGCAGATAAACCGTGTTGCAGATCTGGGTGGAACATAAAAATAACTTTCCCACAACTTTGCATTTATACGGCATAAATTTAAATTGAATGTTTGGCACTATGCTTTAGTAGCACATTATTGGTCCTAAACCTAGGACACTTTTTATCTACCTGACTTATTTTAATCATGAGAATCGCTTTTAATGTTTTCTACACGTGTATCTTGTGAAAATTGATATGCTGTTAGAAACAGTTTGTTGGCGTCTCTGAGAATGGCTAAATTCAGGAACTGTAATAGTAGTGAAAAAATCTTTTTGGCTTATTTCATTAAACCAGTCTAAAAACGTTTCTAAAAAAGTTTCAATTCATTATTTCATTTTCTACTGACTTTATAGGACTTTGACTTGTGACTGGATGTAGGGTAGCTAAGCTATAACAACAACAAACAACATCGAAGTTGTTCTCTTTTTGTAAACATTCTCCAGTGAATTTCCGTGTTAATACAGATTTGAGAAATTTGTGCCATTAGCTTACTCTTAACGAATGACACCATGTAATAAAGAAACCATGCTTTGCTATTTCCTGTAACCTATACCAAGATTTAGTTGTAAAATACAGTCAACTCTCCAATTACCGGGCACTCCAATTAGTGGACACCTCCAATTAACAGACAAAATTCTTTTGCACAGGTAAAAACCATGGTTAAAACCTCACACAAAACTTTTTTAATAGGGACAGTCAATTAGCGGACACTCTGATTAGCAGCCAATTTTATTTGCATGAAATGAACATTCCCCCTAAAATTTCTTTCTATTTAGAGGACAGGGTAAAAAACAAACAAAAAAAAAACAAAAAAAAAACAAACAAACAAAGAGACGTTACTTCATTTTAAACACTTCTTTTTTATATCATTGTTTAATTTGAGTAAAGATGATTCAGATTCCTTACTTGCCATTCGCGAAAAAATGGAAAGCTTGACGATGCAGCGCAAGAAACAATCTGTAATTAAAGATTTTGTTATAAGTAAGAAATATGTGTATTTCATTTGTCTGTGAACCACCTAGCTAGTGCCTCAAACCCTTTTAATAGCTCAAAGTAACCAGTGATCGTTTTTAGGCAAAAAATAGGCAAAAAAAATGGAGTTTCCAAATATTGGACACTTCTAATTATCGGACAAAACTCTCTACACTGAAGGTGTCTGCTTATTGGAGAGTTGACTGTATATCCGAATTAATTGTCTTTAAACCCTTATTGCTATTACAGACAATTGTTTAACTTTCTATAGCAAATAGTGCAGATAGTAAGATGGTGCAGATATAAGTTTTTGCTGCTAAGTGATTAGAAAGGATACCTGTCTCTCCTTTTATTAAAAAAAAATCCCATTAGCTCTTGCAGAAAGGAGAAATATGTTCAACCTGTAGTCAAAAGTTGACTGCCTTTTTTTGATTGGTTTATATTTCCTCAGAATAATTACATAAAGTATTGTAGTCCATGGCTACACTTCAAATAGAATAATAATATTATGCAAGCTTATTATATTGTGGTAAGACTGAATTTCAAAGTCCCGCTGATCAACATTTTGAATACACAATGTTTTTGTTAGACATATAACATTGTCTCGATCAATGCTCCTGGGTAACAAACTTGGGATTACAACTGAACTAACTCTGATCAAAACTGAGCCAACCTAACTGTTTCAGAACCGAAAGGGTTTATGACATCATCTCTTATAATAATACGAAGAGTGTGTCCGTCAGTCTGTGACAGGCAAAGTGGATGTGTTCATTTTTCTTTGAAGTCGGCAAAATTTTCTCTGAAGTCGCCTAAAAAACTATGTCCATTTTGCCAGCGGGTTTACATTGTTTGCGTCACGTGATGAAAACAACTCAATTTGATTTGCTGAAAAAAATTTAACGGCTAACTTTTGAAAAATGGTTACTCTCGACACAAAAAAATTACAAAAGAACGATCCCTTCATCTCTTGAAAAAAGTAAGAACAGGTAAAGTGATTCAAAAAAGCATATTTGAAAATGAAAAAAAAGGCCAATTGAAGAATTAGAAGTAGAAAAGTGAAGTTGGAAGCCCTGATAAGTTACTTCAGAAGTGAAGAGTGGAGCTAGAAGTAGTAAAGTAAAGTTATAAGTAGACAGTAAAGGCTAGAGTTTGAAGTGGATTTGAATTCAAGAGTTTGAAGTGGATTTGAATTCACAAATAAGAACTTTGATATTTTTAGACGTTCGATTTTTATGTCGCTAGAGCTACGTGTTACACGTAAGCTACTTTTTTATGTAGCACACTTAAGTTGTCAGGCAGACAAAAGTCTCAAATTCTTAAAGTTTAATATTTTACCGCGCTTTTTATGAAAAAGCCAGCATGTTTGTTTACATTTTTTTGCATAATTAATGCATCCTCTGGTGCGTAACTAATGTATTTGTCCTAAAATTCAAAATGCTACATAAAGCTGTTAGCTGGCTAACAAACAAATTTGCTAGCCAAACGGAAAACTTTGGTTTGTTGAACTCACTGTGATGTTATCATTTTTACATTACTAGCAGAGTCTTGTCAATTGAGGTAAAAGGTAGGTTGTATGAGGCCTGTGTAAGAAGTGTTATGTTGTACGGTAGTGAGACATGGGCAGTGAAGCAGGAAGATCTTGACCGTTTAGAAAGGAATGATATGAGAATGGTTAGGTGGATGTGTAACGCCAGTCTGAGAGACAGAAAGAGTTCAGATGAGATAAGAAGCAGGCTAAGTATCCGTAGAATTAAAGATGTTATCCAGATAAGAAGATTGAATTGGCTGGGGCACATGGAAAGAATGGAGGAGAATAATTGGGTAAGAAAGTGTAGAGACTTGATAGTTCCTGGGGCAAAGCCCAGAGGCAGACCGAGAAAGACTTGGCAGGAGGTTATAAGGACAGACTTGATACAGAGGAAGTTGAGTTTAGATCTAACACAGTCTAGATCAGATTGGAAGAGGGTCATTAATATATCCCGTCCAACCCATGCTAGCATGGAAAACGGACGTTAAGCCGAGAATGATGATTACTATTTTTCTCTTTATATGTGTTTTACTAAGCATAAATAGCTAGCTATAGACCTAGCGAAGTATCCCCAGTTTAAGTATATTTAACTGGGTGTCTTAGCTACTGTTAGCTTCAAGACTCCTTCCAATAGCTAGCTCTAACCTATGAGTTATGTTGTTATTCCTCTTCCATCTCTTTCATTAGCTATCTATAGCTACCTTAGTAGTCAAACTTCTCTTCTTTTTTGAGCACAAATTATGATGTAACAAGCTAGCTACAAAATCTTTCAAAGACTTCTTAAACTTTTAGGATAGTGTGACGCATTATGCCCAAAAAATATAATTTTTTCACATTTCCTGTAAACATTACAAGGGGACCACAAGCAACATGACAAGTGGAACAAATTTTGTAGAATTTAAAGTGTGTGTGTTGAGTTATTTTTTATTGTTTTGTTTCTGACATCCTTTTAAACTTTTGTCAGCCTACATAATGCCAGGTTATTTTTGCAGGGGTTGTTGACATTTGATTGGGGATTTACGTGACTTTGGGTTAAAAAATTTATACGAGGATGATATGGTTGTCCGTTTATATTGTTTGTGTTACAAACTGCTGTTTTTTGAAATTTTGTGTAAACTTTTGTGGAAATAGACCACATGCAATATACTGAAAGAACAAATTTTTGTAGAATTGAACTTCACCGTAAGCTGTTGTGTCAGCTAGTGTCTTTTTATATTTAGTATTATAAACTTTTGTTGGGGAGAACTAACTGTATGTGATGTCATTTTTGCTGGAAGAAAATTTCATGGTTTTATGTTTTTGTTGAGAATTTTGCAAATTTTTGTAGGAATAAGTGTTTGGTGGGAATAATAAAATTACTAAATGTCTGACTGAAACTGTTTTTGTTTTTTATATTTTGTAATCTAATGGGCGAGGACTGTACGCACTGAAATGACTGATTTTTCTATAATTTGATGTGTTACATAACCTTTTAGTGGAATATTTATGGGTGATGGCAATATACAACATGCTGAGTGAACTAATTTTTGTTGATTTGGATGTGTTCCTTAAAAACCGATCTGTTTTACATTTTGTGTAAACTTTAGGGAGGACGGACCATATACAATGTTTTCCAAAATAATGATCTTTGTTGATACCAAATTTACTCCTTGCTCACTGCTTTTTTGACATTTAGCTTTAAAATGGTTGGTAAAGGTCAGTACGGATCATCATATTAAAAAAAAAATGTTTGTGTTGTTAACTGGTTAATTTTTACATTTTGTGTAACATATTTTTGGGGGGACAGGATGGTATGCAACTGAATAAATGACTTGTGCTTGCTGTTGCAAGCTTTTTGACACTTTAGATTAAAATATTGAAGGTTTTCAACGTAATCACTTAATAAGATGTAAATATTTAAAGATGTGTTAATCCTGACTTTATTTTTATTATCAGCGTTGTAATTGTTGGTGTTGCTGTAGTTGGTGTTGTGACTGTAGATGTTTTAACTTTCTATCAAATAGATTTTACATCTTGCAAGCTGTTGTTTTTTATATTTTGTGTAAGGTTTTCTTGGGAAGATTTCATGCGAATTTGACATTTCGCGTAAGATTTTAAAAACTTTTTTGGAAATGGTCTTTTTTGCATTTTCAGTTTAATTTTTTTGGTACAGGGCATTCAATATACTGAAATATTTGCTGATGTCATCAAAATTTAAATGACAGATCTTTTCTATTGTTCTTCTGCCTAAGTGGCTTTTCCATGGGCCTTATCAACTAGTTAAAAATATTTTAAACCTAATAACCATTCATTAAAACGTGTATATTATTTTGATCACAGTATGACAAAACGAAATTTCTAAGGAAATTATTGGTGCATGAGGACCCAATGGCTCTGTGATGGATTTTCCTTTTTTCTTGTAAGTTTGATTTACATTAAATTTTTATCAGCAAAAGATGATATTTGTGATGCTGTCTAGGAAAACGACCACTTCGTTATTTGTATTTTTTAAAATATGAAATACAGAAATTTTGTATTTTTTAAATTGCGTCATATCCATAAATATACGAAATTCGTATTTTTAAGATTATGAATTTTATATTTTGTGTTTGCATAATCACTTTTTCGTGATTTACGTCCATTTTATTAACATTTAATTTCGAAGTGGCTGATTTTCCTAGGGAGCATCACAATCATAACTTTTGATTGGAACAACTTATTTGTTTGAAATTTTCACTGGTTGCTTAAAATAAAATCGGCTATAACATATTCAAAATTTAACTTTATTGGATTTTTAGGGTCATGCTATTTCATTTCATATTTTTCTTAATTCTGTCTTTTCAATTTTCAGCATTTTTTGATCATGTTAGCAAGTAATTTTATTTTTATGAGCTCAAACGGATTATTACATTCGTCCATTTAGTTGTTCCTACTGTCATGTTGTTTCCAGTGTGACATACTGCAACTTTTTGTCTACTGGAACATTTAATAATCAAAATCTGGGATTTTTAAGAGATACAAAGTTATGAAAGCTATACAAAATTACTACTTCAGACGATAGCTGTTAAGAACTTTGTAGAAAGGGTTCAATTTGTGTTAGGGAGCTTTGCTTTTAAATTCTATCTGTTAGATTTTTGTGGCATGCTTAATAGAACCATTTGTAAACTGGTCAACACTTTACCTGTCACATAAGTGCGAAGCTATCTTTACTTTTTCATATGCTTTTTCGATATATTCCTAAACAATAATAAAAATTTTAACTACAAATATGGATAATTGCATGTATAAAGGAGCACAAGTTTAAAATAGAACAAGATGTAGAAAACTATCTAATTACACTGTACAAGTATGAAACATCGACAATAGTGAAACACCAAATTCTACAATTTCTGCAAACAGGAAATATAACCTATCATTTAAAGTGGAAAGTAACGTTATTGAAAAATTGTTGATGTTGATCTGTTTTCTTTTGTGTTCTGCTTTCATTGGACATGTAAGAATAATTTTTTTAGTCATTTTGTTTTTTAAATCTGTTTTAATGACAAGCCAGTTCTACAAGTTAATATTACCTTGTTCCTTGTGGGCATTATATATAAAACAAGTTTAGAAAATAGCCTCGTTTCTGTGTTCCTTCAAGAAAATGCAGGCTGAAAAAAATGCAGGCTGGTTTCCTTATAAAAAAACATGTATGTAAACTTACAGAGCCCCAATGACAAATATAACAGAAGAACCCACATCTAAATGTCACATAGAAAATATGACAGGGAAGCATTGTAGCTAATCTTAATATAGTAAATATATTATAATACCCGTGTGCGTCTGTGCGTCTTTATCCTCGCCAATATTACTTATGTTAAAGTTGTTAAAGAGCTAGCTCCTTTAGCTACCTCTTGATAACAAGTGAAAGTAGCCAAATGCACTGTGTTTGGCCTGCAACACAATCCTTAATTCTTATGCTAAATAAATGCAGTTAGGCAGCTACCACTTTTATTACTGTTATGAACACTTACGCTGCAAAATAAAATTGCTCAGTATTTTAACTGAACAGGATAACGGCGGGCGGTTTCCTGGAATTTTTTTAACCGAAGTCTCAATAAAGTTTTTAAAAAATTGTGTTACGTCTATACTCATCTCTGCGACACTGTTTACCTGTACTAACCGCTCAGTCCAGCGTTAGCAAGGAGCTGTTTCCTGTTTTTCTGTTTAACCGAAGTTGCGATAACGTATTTTTTTGGAAAATTACACCTAGCTATATGGATGTGTCACATTGTTTACCTGTACTAAGCACTCAGCTTGGAGTAACATTTTTTTTGAACTTTCACCAGGAACATTCTCCGAAAAATAAAAAAGGTTGGCCAGCTGTTTATGCTATGACGGGGTAACAACGAATTGCAATCTGTGTTTTTATTTCAGCTTAAAATGTGGAATTTTTGAAAAAATTATTACACCAGAAACACCATGAATTGTGCGCGCTTTACTACATACCATATACCTGTACTAAAGTGCTTTACCTGAATGTGTGGCACAGTTGACGGTTCTTATTAATCACTCATTCTGTTGTTCAACGCGGGGTAACACAGTTACTTGTGGCATAACCCGGCGTTTAAACGGAGTGTATCCTGTGTCATGATTAATTTGTTAACGTTTATTGCAACTTATTCTGAAAAAAAAAAAATATTGACTAATTTTTTTCGCTATGACGGGGTAACAACTGGTTGTAAACTGTGCTAAAAGGGTATTAAGCATAAACACATGTGCAGTGTTAACGACGGGCTGTTTCCTGTGTTTCTGTTAAATGGAAGTTGCAATAAAGTTTTTTTTGGAAAAAGGTATTGTACCTACATGAATGCGCGACATTGTTTACCTGTACTAAGCACGCTGCCCGGAGTAACATTCATTTTTGAACTTTCACCGACATATGTATACCTGTACTAGACTGCTCCACCTGAATGTGTGGCACAATTTACGGTTCTTATTTATTGCGCCACAGGGTTTTTAAATACTGGGTAACACTTTTACTTGTGGCTTACCTCGGCGTGCGACGCCGGGTCCCCCGGCTAGTACATCAATATTGTTTTAACGTCAAAGTTTGGTAAATTATAGAACAATTTCAAGGTAATGTTTTATAGACTTTGTCAAAGAAAATTGTGAAAAATAAAGTCCACTTTGTAAAAGTCACAGACAGACACACGGAAGTTTCGTATTATTATAAGAGATTATTGCTTGTGGAGTAGCAATATCTGTGAATGGCTTTTTACCTTGAACATAAACTTCAAACAATCAGCTATAAACTAAGAGCTAACCACTAAAAGAAACAGCCACCACCGCATCACCAACGTAGAGGACAGCAGACAGAAAAACAAACTAGGAACACAGCATGCTGGGCTGGTGCCTTTTAGGATTCCGAACACGATCCCAATCCCATGGTTGCAACCACTATGGCCGAATAAAACAGATTAAATTCCTTATTTTGCTTCTTATAAATATATCATCGTGAGTGGTAAGTGGCCCGTTGGGCAGGATCTCATTTTTACTTCAAATATTGTGTGACATTCTCAACTACCTATACTTATTTATATACTTAACTTTCATCTTCAATAAGGTTTACAGCATTTCTTTTATTTTTATATTTACCGTATTTCCTCAAATAAGCGCTGCAGCGCTTATTAAATTTTCATGTTTTTAGATGCGGCGCTTAATAGAGGGCGGCGCTTAATAGAGGGCGGCGCTAATAATAGGGTGGCGCTTATTACAAAGTTTGATATTTCTGCTTTTAAATATTTCGGGGTACAAACATTAAAGCACAAAAAAGACAATTAGAACACATCTGGAGATGCAGACAGTAAAGATAAACAAGAGCTTCTTGTTGGACACATACCAATCGAGTTATCAAAACTCATCATTCATCATCATTCTCGGCTTAACGTCCGTTTCCCATGCTAGCATGGGTTGGACGGGGTATATTAACGACCCTCTTCCAAACTGATCTAGACTGTGTTAGATCTAAACCCAACTTCCGCTGTATCAAGTCTGTCCTTATAACCTCCTGCCAAGTCTTTCTCGGTCTGCCTCTGGGCTTTGCCCCAGGAACTATCAAGTCTCTACACTTTCTTACCCAATTATCCTCCTCCATTCTTTCCAAGTGCCCCAGCCAATTCAATCTTCTTATCTGGATAACATCTTTAATTCTACGGATACTTAGCCTGCTTCTTAGCTCATCTGAACTCTTTCTGTCTCTCAGACTGGCGTTACACATCCACCTAACCATTCTCATATCATTCCTTTCTAAACAGTCAAGATCTTCCTGCTTCACTGCCCATGTCTCACTACTGTATAACATAACACTTCTTACACAGGCCTCATACAACCTACCTTTTACCTCAATTGACAAGACTCTGCTAGTCAACAAAGGAAGTAACTCTCTGAACTTTTTCCAAGTTCTCTGAACTTTTTCCCAAACTGATCAACCAATATCTTCAAGCAGATGATTCTAATTTAATTATAGCGAATGTAGTGGGAAAGAGAAAAAGAGAAAAAGAGAATTGGACTTGTTGTTCCAGCCAAGTTTAAATGTTTTGCAATGAATAAAACAAATTCGAAAATCCTGCACAAGGAATTGATGAAAAAGAAAAATATTCACATTTAGAGATAGAAGTGGAAGAATTTACAAATAAAAAAAACATAGAATTAGAATAAAAATCGTCGTTTTGTCATTTTTTTGTGTTTCTAATAAGCGCCGCATTTTGATGATGGGCTTTTAGGAGGGCGCCGCTTAATACAGGGCGCCGCTTATTTCGTATTCCAAATTATAGATGCGGCGCTTATTGGAGGGCGGCGCTAAATACAGGAAATACGGTACCCTTTTAGAACGTAATACATAGTCAGTTAACAGTTATAAAGGACCATATAGCCGCAGCATTGTGTTCCTTATAAATGTGTTTATTATGTTAGAAAAAACCTCGTATCCAGGGCTTCTTAGACTTCCTGCACCTTTGTTGTTCAAACCATTTAAAGGAGGTTTTTTTCTTAACACTCTCCCTATGTCTGTGCAGACATTAATTGTGATATTTTTAGCAAAAAAACTCCCTAGATACAAACTAGTAAGAATTCTCCATTTAAGATGCTTCTCATGTAAATGCATAATAAAACGACTTGTATTTAATGTTCTCTTCTCTCCAAAAAGAAAAAGAAATCAATAGGAAATACATAAAAAGAATTCCCTTTAAAGGATATCTGCTTACGGCAGAACAACCTCCCTCCCCCTCTTCGCTTTTGTATCTATATATTTGCTGCTCCCCCCCCCCCAAAGATGTGGACGTCCTTTTTAGATAAATGTTTTTCTGGATAGTGACACGATTTATTTCTTCGTAACAAGAACTACATGAAACGCGTGCCCTATTGAACTCCTTGGTTAAACTTCATTAACAAGGTCTCTTTTCACTTTCTTCGTACAGCAAACCATGTTATATGGATTCTGCAAAGTCTGACTAGGGTTTAGTTGTGGGTGAGATGTTGAAAATAATAAAAAAAAATTTAAAATAATGAACTTTTTTACGCAAGCGCACAAACATGCAGCTGATAGACAAGAAACTGTGATGTAATTTTCCTCAGCTTATCAAAGATAAAATAATGTATTTAGTGCTGTGGCCTAATTAGTGTAGCCTAAATAAGTGAGGAGACGCTTAATCAGACTTACCCTTTCGAGCCATCATATCAAGCTTTTTATTTTTAAACTCCTGGGAAGTATATTTAAAATTATTATAATTTGGAGTCATGCATTGCTTATTAATATTTTTACAATTTCTACACTCACCACATGGAAAGCTGGTTTTATGTTGAATTATGCGGGTTTTATTATTAATACTTCGCCCTAAACATTTATTAGGGTTACAGGTATGACACTTTCCACATTTAGTAATGTTGTTGACAAGATTTTCCAAACTGGAGCCCATAAACTGAAAGCTATCAATAAAAGTTAGATGATTACCCAGGCCATTTCTTGAATAAAACTATGCCAGAGCTACAAAAAGCACCCGCTAAAAAAATTACGAGTGCTATGGTGTGCGAAAAATCGCACTCGTAAGCAAAATTTACAAGCGCGATGTGAATATTTGCAAGTATGATTCACACTTAACTATTTTTTGTTATATGTTATTTAAGCTGTATAGAAATGAATTTTGTAAAACGTATTAACCACAAGTGCAAGGTTGAAACAACATTGAACGCGATGATGTGTTGGCGGATTCGCTATATGTTTTTGGCATTAAATATATTTCTAGACATTTTTGATTTCTCTTTCCCCTTTTAAAAGTTTTTTTAAACTTTATTCAACATGTTTTTTCTTTGGTATTACATCACGAAAACATTCGTCCGAAAGCTGTATTAAGGTACAGGACACCTAACCTCTCCCATGCTCTGGTTATATTTAACTTGCATGGATGTGCACTCTTCTCGCAGTATTCTCTGTGACGATGAAGGTCGGACTGACTTGTGGCATGGTTCCAAATGGTCTTCCGTCTTTCGTTCGAGTCTCAGTGTAATGCACCAGCCGAGCATAAGAGTGTCAGCATGAAGGAAAGGGGCCGATTTTAATGTTCTCTATACTTTTTAAACAAATCAATCACGAAGAAATGAATGTAATCAGCGTAATCATGTAAATATGTAATCAGCGTAATAGCCTTTTTCATCGCTCTATAATATTTTAGAAAAAAAAAAAATTCACGAGTGCGATAAAAAGCACTCATAAATCTTTTTACGAGTGTGCGGGCGAGTGCGCGTGCGATCGCACTCGTCTCAAGGAATGGCCTGTTACCAAGCATGAAGGCCATGTATTTCTCCATCACATTAATATTCATTTCTTTTACTTCACCTTTTTTATTCTTATATGAATGTTTTTTAGCAATTTTACCAATCTGTTGCATAATAAAATGACTATCATATCCTCTTAGATTATGAAAAATTACAGGTATCTTATCAGTTATTCTATGGTTAATATTACAGTCTTGATGAGCCGATCCTCTATATTCACGGTCACGTGACAATGATCTCTTACTATAATATCTTTATCAACATACTTTTTAACACAAATATGGCAACTATCTGCCTTCTTGAAATCTATTTTATCAGCGTTAGTCATTACCATGTCCTTATTGAAGTGCTTACTTTTGATGTTCTTACAATATTTGACTACCTTTAACATTTCTTCCATGAACTTGTTAACAGCATTGGGACCACTATATGTATTCACTGGCTTGCTGTACTTATCATCATAGTGACATACAACCTTATAACCATAACCACAATCTGTATGTTTTTGGTATGCTTCAGTATATGATTTCTTATTATTGGGCTCACACCCATGTACTTCCTCAGTAATACCTTCAAAATCAGCATATATTACAAATGGTACTTCCAACTGTTTATGAAAATTTTTGAATTTTAATATGTTTTTACCCTTTTCTGGCATTCTTATAGCTTGCTGACCATTGATAAATATACAGTTTTCAGTATGTTTTACTAATATATCATTGGATGAGAAACATTGTAGACAGTACATAAAAAAGTGTTTTCTTTCCTTATGTTGTTTTCATTGATTGTACATGAAACTATTAAAATCCTTGATAAGAACATAATGTTTGTTTTCACTCTTTGTTATTAACAATAGTTCCATATGATCTTCAAATTTCTCTTTTGATACATATATTGGGAATGGTTGTTTATTCTCATAACCAAATACATTTATTCTGATGTTGTTTCGTTTTTCAATCTTATTACTGTTTGATGGCTACTGGGAATTCAATTCCAGAGTAATCCAATTTATTAATGTACTTTTTGTCACATTTCTTTATTCGTTGGGAATCCTTATTTTGTGGGTTTAGGTGCCTAATATGACACCATCGAAAGCATTCATTATCTTGATTCTTAAGATTAATTAGTCCCTTTGAGCTATTTCTTAATTCCGTTGGTAGTTTAATATAGCTGGAACCGTTTAATGGCTTGTATTTAGTTATGTTAAAATAATGTGCATCAACTGAAACAATAGTCCATCCAGATCCCTCAGAAATCCATTGGGCTATACTATTTCTTATTTGTTCCGATGCTAGATGTACTGCGGTATTAATTTCATTTTTATTTATTATCGTAATCACCTTATTGTTGAAGTAGGCTGTTTTGGTAGTTGTTTTATCCTTGTCGAGTTGCTTTTCGAATGTAATTTTTAGTGTCTCAACATACTTGAAACCATTTAGTTCAATTAGCTTCCTATTAAGACAACGAACAATACCACTTCTTACAGTTGTTAGCTGTTTTAATGGATCCTTAGTATTTACAACTCCCACCTCGAATGACTTTGTTGAATCCCTTAGAGCCTTTTGCAATTGCACTATATCAGTTCTTGGTGCAGGGATTGGTTTTCTTGGTGCTGGTACTGGTTTAGGAAAATACTTTGTTGGCGCCGACACTGGTTTAAAAACAGGTTTTCTAGGTGTTGGTACTGGTCTTATTGGTGCTACCATTGGTTTCCTTGGTGCCGGGATTGGTCTGATTTCGTTATAAGTAGGTCCATTTACGTTAATCCACCTATTCGTTTTAGGATTTTTAATATATTCTGGTTTATCATTTATAGTTTCAACAGACTCCTTTTTCTCTTTCCCTAAAAGCAATTTGATGAGTTCTGATTTATCGAGTTTTTCAAGATAACTCTTATTCATTATATTAGATTCAGATATTGTCTGATTCATTTTATATTTTAATAAGGTGGTATCTCTTTAAGTCTATTTTCTTAAGTACTATATTGTTTTTTATAAGTAAGTGCGTTTATATTGATCCATCAGATATAAATATATACAAAAAATATATGTATATATTTTACACATTCAACAATAACAATCCATTATAATAATAAAGTCATATCTCTTTACGTCATATGATACTTTATAATAACAACTAATAGTGATATCTTGTTAACACTGTTTATGTATGTGTCCTAAATGGCCATTTAATGTTTTCGATGACTTGAAGTTTCTATAACAGTATTCGCATTTGATTCTTACACCATAAAAATAGTGGATGATTTCCGTTATAATTTCATCATGATCATTACTGACCAGTACCTTGTATCCATTGGTTTTATACTTCTGTAGCATCACTTTTTGGTTATCGGATAATTTACCATTTCCTTTTGGTGTCTTGAATTCAATTACAAATCCTGGATATTCTGTATGTAGATTTTGAATTATCATATCCGGTGCTCCCTTTTGATATCCCATATTATAGGATCTTATTCTTATATTACTATTTATCTGGATGGTAGAACATCATTTGTAACCCATCGTTTGAAATCTTTTGCTTTATCCATCTTAGATCCATAATAAGACTATACAATCCAGATTAATTTATGTACATCATATGTCCATTTTTTAGGGGCGTTGAATCAACGGGGCAAGATTTGAGGTCATTTAACGTAATTTTATCTTCAGGATCAACATGATTTGGAATAGCTTGGCTGGTATCTGTATATTTTAAGATGTTAGCAATTGCCTTGGCCTTGAACCAAACAGTATCATCCTTATTAACAATATTCAATTTAGTGTCTTCATAAATAAAAACTTCTCCCATTATAATAATAATAGATAATGTTATCTTCTTACGTACACTCTTAAACTGAATGATGGTATAGTTATTTATTGCCGCCCCATAAGGGGCGGCTCTTAGTCCGCCAGGTGTGAATAAAAAAGATTTTTTTGCTGAGCGAAATCTTGCGTTTCGTGCTGTGCTACTTGATTTCGTGTAAACAAACTACTTAAGTAGTACAGCTTCGAAGTAGCACAAACTTTAAAATAAACGAATAGAACCTAAGAAAAATTAATTGTGAAGCTGTACTTAAAAGCCAGGTTTGTGACATCAAACTGTCATGGCGGCGACCATACCATAGAAAGGTTTGAGTGAGTATCACTGTGTAACTGACACTGATGCGATGATGACAGTGATCTGGAAGAATCTTTTAATGACGACAACTTTATACATTCTTGCATTACATAGCTGTGAAAAACACTTTGTTGATAATGTTGATAGCTAGCTAGCTAGCTAGATCAATTTCCATGCCGGACTCATCATTTGAACACTGCTAAAAAGCCTACACCCTGGAGGTAGCTAGCTATATGTCTATGTAATGTAAGTAGCTGCAGTATTTTAATTGTTTTTCTTTAAGTGAAGCTCTGTAAAGTCCTGTAAACTAGTCACCTAAATTTCACCTGTGCAAAAAGAATGTGTAAGTTTGGATTTGGGAAAGAGGGAGCACTCGCATTTTTCCAAACGTCCAATTAACGTTCGGCTAAACTTCAGAAAATGTACACAAAAAAATTTAATAAAATATAAACTGCAACACGGTTACACACTTACTCACTGAGTCCACTTGGACATTCTCATTCTTTGTGTGTAGAAGTGCGTATTTGCGTTTGCAGCTTTTATATGAAGTTTGGAGATTTTTGTTTTTTTTAAAAGTGACTATCTGCGTTTGCAGCTTTTATATGATAACCAAGATTTTGCTATACAAATTCTAAAGCTGCTCCTGGCGTTCTTCACGAAACCACCCACCCACCATGACAAATGTCCATTAAGCTCTGCAGCAACAAAGGTTTATGGCGTTGTTTACAAAAAGTAATGTAGCTAGCATGCTCCAAGAAAAAGGAGGCGGAGAGGTAGAGCGTATCAAAGTGTACAAGGGGAAAGGGGTCTTCGAAGGGCTTACATATCTACGCTTTAAAATATTATTGCAGTTTTTTATGTATCTTTTCTGCAAAAAATGCGTGGTTATTTCAACTTTAACACCTTAGACCCGCCGTAGTTACCCATATTGTCCTTTTTTCAAGTAACGTGTTATAATTAATAATCATTAAGTTGATTTTTCGGGGAGGGGTGATCTGTACGTTCGGGAAAGGGGTTAGTCAAAAGCAAAACATACAATGGAGTATAAGATTGACGATTTATAGTACGTATGCATTTTTGAATAGACCCATTATAGTAGTTGTTGACAAATGATTTTTGTCTGTTTTACCCACATGTGACTGATTAATCCTTGAACTATAACTTCATTTTTGGATTGCTTATTTGATCAATTATATATATATATTTTTTAGAGTCAAAAAAAGGAGAAATTTGATGGAGATCCTAACTGGAAAAATAAAGGACGTACTTGTAAATGATTAAAGGAAAAGTCCTTCTCATACGTTATAACCAGTAAACCACAAGGTTTTTTGGCTTGAAGTTGCAGAAAAACTTGCCACCATTAACATGAACTGATGCATATATCAATAGATTTTGTTTTTGCAGATTTAGTAGTTTGTTTAGCAGATTTTATAGATTATGCCTTTAAATTTTTTAACCTATAAATTTGATTTAAAAATATTAAAGCTGCAGGTCTACTATTATGGTAACCGTTGGCCCGATTTTTTTTTATGTTTTTATGTTGTACGATATATACTTTTACATTTTTTATGCGTGTGCCTGAACAAAGTGTTATTTTGTCCTAAAATCTTATTTTTTGATTGGGATTTTTTAATTTCTTTTTTAAATAAATATTTATAAAATTTTATTTTAAATGCTTCACAGACTGCATTTTAAACGTTTTGAAAGTATCAATTGTGCATGCAAAACAGTATAAATATAATCTAATTTATAGTGAGGTAGAATGTAGCAAAAAATTCAGCCGTATTTCACTGTATATAATATATACTGTACTGTGCAAAATAATTCTTTAAAAAACTTAACTGGAAATATTTTGTTATTCTTTCCGGATCCTAATAGTTATAGACTGTTTGCTGCTCTTGAAAAAATCCACTAGAAACAAAATCGAATGTGCATGTAACTTGCAGATTTAAACCTAGCATAGGAACTTGCGGAGGTGGGATGTGCACACGTGGTCAGATAAAACGCACTGCGTATCCTTTCATTGTGCACTTCGCGTGTTGGTGCAACCTCGACCCCAGGGTTTATAAAAAGAGAATCAGCCCTGGGGTCAAGGATGGTGTTGGGGCTAATCGTCGCTTTGGAAAATAAGGGGTGCATATGTATCATCTTTGAAAGAACAACTGTCGTATCAGGGTAAACAAGGGAGGCAAGTAGTTGCAACTATATACTAGTATCACCATTACATCCACTTTCGCAATTTACAAATCCACATTCACTACAAGTTGAACAATATATATAATTACCATTAATGTATTGATAATTAGGATTTACATCATTTGATATCTTACCACATTGTTTACACCGACTGTAAATGTAATAGTTCTCCATACAATAGAAAAATAATAATTATTTCTTGTGTTTTCTTGTTTCATACCATTAATACCACCACCCAATACCGTGATACTAACAGCAATAAATCCTAATTCCCTATATTTCTGTGATTCTGAAGGCTTATAAAGTCTGATAGTTTAGGCTCCGGTGGTAGTTCTGGAAGTTTTGTACCAGTAGGAACATAATATCTCTTCATTGCAATATTTAAATCATCAAGCCTCTTTTCTGATAAGTTTTCCTTTCTTATTTCATTATTTATGTAATCAATACGTTTTTGTCATTTTTTGGCCCATGCAATTTGAGCCTTTTGTAAATTCTCGATCGCTAAATCATGTCTTTTTCTCTCTTCATCACTACCTCTTAGAGAACTAAAAAGGAAATTACTACCCGAGAAAGCAAGAGCATTTGCAATAGCACTGATACCCATCATAGCCAAGCTCGCCATCTTATATATTATCAGGAATTATTTTTTGCTTCACTAGATAGTCTTTGGTCATATCAGCGGCTGCAACAACTACCACCAATTTTACAGTATCCTCTATATCAAATTTACTAAGAGATGGTGGTGTCATTTTAAAAAGTGATTTTCCAAGCATTATGTATCCAACAGCTAGTCCAGAAACGATAGCTCCATGATACTGGCTTTCTTTTATATTTTTAGTGTAATCCGTAGTACTCATTATATATATAGAATAGAAAAGGTTATTCCATGTTAAAGATATCTTTACTAGGTTTTTTGATAACTACCCTTGACTCTTCTGGTTCTTCATTTGACTGTGGCTTGTGTTGTAATACTGGTATTTTCTTTTTTATTTGGCTATACGCAATATATCCACCTATTAGCAATAGGCCTGCACCAACAACCACATACTGGTAATTATTTGTCTTTTGTTTTTCAACATGGTGTTCTTCTTGTTTAGTTATACTATCATTGAGTCTCTTTTATTCTTCTTTTTTACGGCGATTATGCTCAACAAGCTTCCTACCTTGTTCAACTCTTAGGGGATTCTTCTGTTTTGTTACTTGCTGCTGTTCCACTATTGGTTGTTCTGTTTTTTGTTGTTCCACTATTTGTTGTTCCACTACTGATTGCTCCATTATTATTAGTAGTAGAATTTCTTACATAATGTCTACCTGTAATCATGGCTACACTAACTGGTGCTAACATTGCACCAAATTGATAGTACATATCACACGTAAATCTTTATAGAGCGGTATTAAGGAATGGATCGTTTTCTAAATCATCATTAAATTCTTGTCGGTTGCTGACACCTAATACTCCACATGCCACATTAGAATATAAGTTAATTAGTGATTTACCTAATGATTTAGTCATTTGACCACTCAAGCAGCCTTCATATTTAGCTGAAATATTATCACTATCCATTTCTCTTATTTGTTGCTCAGTGTATTCTTTACCTAGATACTGTTTAGAGTTACTAGATAGCACACAATTAATCAGTCTATTCCATTTTTCAGTATCAACTTCTTCTTCCATTGGTTCTTCAATTGGTGGTGATTTTACAGTCTTCTTTCTTCTAGTTCTTTTAGGTTTTAATTCTTTGGTAACATTCTGTTCTAAATTAGTTACTTGATCAAGTATCTTGGAATCCATTACTATATTTATAAGATAGAAAATCTTACGCAACTTATAACATGGATATATAATTGCAAAAATAATTACTGATATCAAAATGAAGTTAGCGTATTCAATCATTATATTATTAATTAACAAAATTATAACTAGCGTATCATCAAATTTTAGCAGGATTTTAACAAACTATAACAAATTTTAGTAGGATTTTAACAAAACATTTCAGTATAAGTTTAGAATATGGTTTATTTTGTATATCCTTTTTTAATCTGCCTCGTTCATTCTTATCTGGCACAACATCATTCTCCCTTAAACAATCTTCAAAACTATCTCTATCTTTGGTAAAGAACAAGCAATGCCATTTAACTTATTCTCTAACATCTTTTGAAACCGAATTATACTTTTGTGTTAATACCCATAGGGAGTGTTTTCCATGTCTACCAGAGAATGCAAGTTCTGATAGTGCATCACGTTCGGCTGAACAATCATCTATTATAAATAGGGTTCATCTTTAAAATCATTAGTGCATCGTCTAAATCCATTCATTTAATTACATTCTACATCAGAAACAATAAGTACGTTTTTATCATCTAGTAGCCACTTTCTGGAAAGGTACGTCTTATTATATAAAACTGTTGGACATAGAATAACAATATATTCAAATTGGTATTTATATTTAGTTTCAAGTAGTTTTAATAAGTATTCAGTTTTACCACATGCAGTTGCACCAACAAACATTGCACTATGAGAAAATTTTGGAAAGTCCATTATATATATTTAGTACATAATATTAACAAACTTGCCATCTAAAATGTTAATTTGAGCATCCATAAATAGATTGATAAAACACTTCAGATCACCACCAGCTCCAGCCGTCTTTGTAATAGCTATAGTAACACCATCTTTACCACCAATACGTCTACCCGTTCCACACAGTGTGTTATCATCGGGTGATCTGAAATCCAACCACAATCCAAATTTTTCTTTATAATAATCTACCACTCTCATATCAAATATATTTAAATCATGTTGCACTGAACCATACTCCTTCAATCTACCAGCACCAAAGTGTTTCTTGATTTCGTCCCATTGATGATAGCTTTTCATCCCCTGTGCATATAATTGATTAGATTTTCCTGCAATACCTACCTCAACATTAGTAATTTTAGGATTGTAGAATTTTTCAGTATTTCTTGCCCAATCAGTCTCTTTTGTAAACAGAAATAGAACACCTTTCAGACTCTTGATTGCTTTGGGAAGGTGAAATTCCATATTGTTTCACTATCTTTAAGGGGATATTGTCCTTGTCTTAAAATTCGATCATACAAAATACTCGTCTTCATATATTCAGTTTTGTATCTGATGCCAATATTGAATTGTCAATTACATCATACTCCAAACATATGTTATCAATTTTGTATGTGGCGTCAGTTTTATCACTCTTAATTACTTTCGCGTAATCATTAAATGTGATGCTCTCTAGGAAAATCGACCGCTTCTATTTTTAATTCGTATTTTTAAAACAATAGAATTCCGTATTTCGTATTTTTAAAAATACGAATTGCGTATTTAAAAATACGTGTATTTTTTTAAAAACCGTATTTCGTATTTTCAAAAAATACGGAATTCGTATTTAAAAATACGCGTATTTTTTAATACGGATTTCGTATTTTTGAAAATACGAAATACGAAATTCGTATAAAAAAATACGTATTTCTAAAAATACGCATTTCTAAAAATACGCTGTGATTTAAAATTCGAAAACATAAAAAAGGAAGTGATCGTCTCCGAGATCTTTTCATTTTTGAATTGAAACGATTTTCATTATA
Source organism: Hydractinia echinata (assembly GCA_030067915.1). Classification (NCBI taxonomy): domain Eukaryota; kingdom Metazoa; phylum Cnidaria; class Hydrozoa; order Anthoathecata; family Hydractiniidae; genus Hydractinia; species Hydractinia echinata. The sequence goes on from JASGCC010000277.1 coordinate 197,841, forward strand.
TAGGAATCGTTTCATTATTTTTTTTACATCGTCTCATAATAATTATTATGAAACGAATTAAATGTTTTAATTTTTTTTCACGAAACGATTATATAATTTAATACGAAAAATGAAACGAGAAAACATCTCTGCGAAGCTCTAAAGTTGCCGTATTTCATTCTAAAATGACGAGAAAACGTCCCTGCAAAGCCCTAAAGTTGCCGTATTTCGTTATTAAATAACGAGAAAATGTGCCTGCGAAGCTCTACAGTTGCCGTATTTCGTTCTAAAATGACAAGAAAACGTCTCTGCTAAGCTATAAAGTTGCCGTATTTCGTTCTAAAATGACGAGAAAATGTGCCTGCGAAGCTCTACAGTTGCCGTATTTCGTTCTAAAATGACGAGAAAATGTGCCTGCGAAGCTTTAAGGTTGCCGTATTTCGTTATTAAATAACGAGAAAACGTCTCTGCGAAGCTCTACAGTTGCCATATTTCATTCTAAAATGACGAGAAAACGTCCCTGCGAAGCTTTAAAGTTGCCGTATTTCGTTATAAAATAACGAGAAAACGTCCCTGCGAAGCTCTAAAGTTGCCGTATTTCGTTCTAAAATGACGAGAAAACGTCCCTGCGAAGGTCTTAAGTTGCCTTATTTCATTCTTAAATGACGAGAAAACGTCCCTGCGAGGCTTCAAAGTTGCCGTATTTCATTCTAAAATAACGAAAAAACATCTCTGCAAAGCTTTAAAGTTGCCGTATTTCATTTTAAAATGACGAGAAAACGTTCCTGCGAAGCTTCAAAGTTGCCGTATTTCATTCTAAAATGACGAGAAAACATCTCTGCGAAACTCTAAAGTTGCCGTATTTCATTCTAAAATGACGAGAAAACGTCCCTGCGAAGCTCTAAAGTTGCCGTATTTATTTCTAAAATGACGAGAAAACGTCTCTGCGGAGCTATAAAGTTGCCGTATTTCATTCTAAAATGACGAGAAAACGTCCCTGCTAAGCTTTAAAGTTGCCGTATTTCGTTATAAAATAACGAGAAAACGTCCCTGCGAAGCTCTAAAGTTGCGGTATTTCATTCTAAATGAGGAGAAAACGTCCCTGCGAAGCTTTAAAGTTGCCGTATTTCGTTCTAAAATGACGAGAAAACGTCCCTGCGAAGCTCTAAGGTTGCCGTATTTCGTTCTAAAATGATGAGAAAATGTGCCTGCGAAGCTTTAAGGTTGCCGTATTTCGTTCTAAAATGACGAGAAAATGCGCCTGCGAAGCTCTACAGTTGCCGTATTTCGTTATTAAATAACGAGAAAACGTCTCTGCGAAGCTCTACAGTTGCCGTATTTCGTTCTAAAATGACAAGAAAACGTCTCTGCTAAGCTATAAAGTTGCCGTATTTCATTCTAACATGACGAGAAAACGTCCCTGCAAAGCTTTAAAGTTGCCGTATTTCGTTATAAAATAACGAGAAAACGTCCCTGTGAAGCTCTAAAGTTGCCGTATTTCATTCTAAAATGAGGAGAAAACGTCCCTGCGAAACTTAAGTTGCCGTATTTCGTTCTAAAATGACGAGAAAATGTGCCTGCGAAGCTTTAAGGTTGCCGTATTTCGTTATTAAATAACGAGAAAACGTCTCTGCGAAGCTCTACAGTTGCCGTATTTCGTTCTAAAATGACGAAAAAATGTGCCTGCGAAGCTCTACAGTTGCCGTATTTCGTTCTAAAATGACAAGAAAACGTCTCTGCTAAGCTATAAAGTTGCCGTATTTCATTCTAAAATGACGAGAAAACGTCCCTGCAAAGCTTTAAAGTTGCCGTATTTCGTTATAAAATAACGAGAAAACGTCCCTGCGAAGCTCTAAAGTTGCCGTATTTCATTCTAAAATGAGGAGAAAACGTCCCTGCGAAACTTTAAAGTTGCCGTATTTCGTTCTAAAATGACGAGAAAATGTGCCTGCGAAGCTTTAAGGTTGCCGTATTTCGTTATTAAATAACGAGAAAACGTCTCTGCGAAGCTCTACAGTTGCCGTATTTCGTTCTAAAATGACGAAAAAATGTGCCTGCGAAGCTCTACAGTTGCCGTATTTCGTTCTAAAATGACGAGAAAACGTCTCTGCTAAGCTATAAAGTTGCCGTATTTCATTCTAAAATGACGAGAAAACGTCCCTGCAAAGCTTTAAAGTTGCCGTATTTCGTTATAAAATAACGAGAAAACGTCCCTGCGAAGCTCTAAAGTTGCCGTATATCATTCTAAAATGACGAGAAAACGTCCCTGTGAAATCATTGAGCCAATTTAAAACCTATTAAAAACAAACTTGTAAAATTGAGTAATTTTTCTATTCAGTTTATTCAACCACTCACTTGATACACTAATAGTTTTAAAAATACGAAATTCTATTTTTAAAAATAGAATTTCGTAGGTTCTATCTTTAAAAATAGAATTTCGTATTTTCTATTTTTAAAATACGAAATTCGTATTTCGTATTTTTTAAAAATACGAAATACGAATTTCGTATTTTTAAAAATAGAATTGCGTATTTTTAAAAATACGAAAATTCGTATTTCGTATTTTTAAAAATACGCGTATTTTAAAATACGAAATCCGTATTTTTTAATACGAAATTTCCGTATTTCGTATTTTTTAATACGAAAAGAGAAGTGGTCGATTTTCCTAGAGAGCACCACAAATGTCAGTTCATATGTAAGATTACTTGATAGTCCATACTGATGGAAAGGCATCTTTTGGTGTGTATCCAGTATGGAGGGTTTTAGATGGAATCCCATTATGAAGGTTATCTGTTGTAGAGAGAGCATCAGTAGAGAAAGTAAATGACTTTTTAGATAACAGCAGATCAACGTAATTATTATTATTTACTCCTATATGTTGCGAAGATAGTAATCAAACTTTTCTATTCCCCTTCCAATTATAGATTTTCCAGTTAATGTACTATAATTTATTCTACTGCTGATATGTTTTAAAATATCATTAATACTATAGAACCCTTTTTTAACAAGAATTTGTGTATTATTTGATAGATATATCTTCTCGTCTTCTTCAATATTATAAAACGTGTAAACCACACGCGCTCTAACTAAACCGATTCTTTTATTTAGGTTTTTGCAAATAAATATCTTTTGAAATGTCATCTATTACAATATACATTTTCTGAGTTATATAATATGTGATGCTCTCTAGGAAAATCGACCGCTTCTATTTTTAATTCGTATTTTTAAAACAATAGAATTCCGTATTTCGTATTTTTGAAAATACGAAATACGAAATTCGTATCAAAAAATACGTATTTCTAAAAATACGCATTTCTAAAAATACGCTGTGATTTAAAATTCGAAAACATAAAAAAAGTAAGTGATCGTCTCCGAGATCTTTTCATTTTTGAATTGAAACGATTTTCATTATATAGGAATCGTTTCATTATTTTTTTTACATCGTCTCATAATAATTATTATGAAACGAATTAAATGTTTTAATTTTTTTTCACGAAACGATTATATAATTTAATACGAAAAATGAAACGAGAAAACATCTCTGCGAAGCTCTAAAGTTGCCGTATTTCGTTATAAAATAACGAGAAAACGTCCCTGCGAAGCTCTAAAGTTGCCGTATATCATTCTAAAATGACGAGAAAACGTCCCTGTGAAATCATTGAGCCAATTTAAAACCTATTAAAAACAAACTTGTAAAATTGAGTAATTTTTCTATTCAGTTTATTCAACCACTCACTTGATACACTAATAGTTTTAAAAATACGAAATTCTATTTTTAAAAATAGAATTTCGTAGGTTCTATCTTTAAAAATAGAATTTCGTATTTTCTATTTTTAAAATACGAAATTCGTATTTCGTATTTTTTAAAAATACGAAATACGAATTTCGTATTTTTAAAAATAGAATTGCGTATTTTTAAAAATACGAAAATTCGTATTTCGTATTTTTAAAAATACGCGTATTTTAAAATACGAAATCCGTATTTTTTAATACGAAATTTCCGTATTTCGTATTTTTTAATACGAAAAGAGAAGTGGTCGATTTTCCTAGAGAGCACCACAAATGTCAGTTCATATGTAAGATTACTTGATAGTCCATACTGATGGAAAGGCATCTTTTGGTGTGTATCCAGTATGGAGGGTTTTAGATGGAATCCCATTATGAAGGTTATCTGTTGTAGAGAGAGCATCAGTAGAGAAAGTAAATGACTTTTTAGATAACAGCAGATCAACGTAATTATTATTATTTACTCCTATATGTTGCGAAGATAGTAATCAAACTTTTCTATTCCCCTTCCAATTATAGATTTTCCAGTTAATGTACTATAATTTATTCTACTGCTGATATGTTTTAAAATATCATTAATACTATAGAACCCTTTTTTAACAAGAATTTGTGTATTATTTGATAGATATATCTTCTCGTCTTCTTCAATATTATAAAACGTGTAAACCACACGCGCTCTAACTAAACCGATTCTTTTATTTAGGTTTTTGCAAATAAATATCTTTTGAAATGTCATCTATTACAATATACATTTTCTGAGTTATATAATATGTGATGCTCTCTAGGAAAATCGACCGCTTCTATTTTTAATTCGTATTTTTAAAACAATAGAATTCCGTATTTCGTATTTTTGAAAATACGAAATACGAAATTCGTATCAAAAAATACGTATTTCTAAAAATACGCATTTCTAAAAATACGCTGTGATTTAAAATTCGAAAACATAAAAAAAGTAAGTGATCGTCTCCGAGATCTTTTCATTTTTGAATTGAAACGATTTTCATTATATAGGAATCGTTTCATTATTTTTTTTACATCGTCTCATAATAATTATTATGAAACGAATTAAATGTTTTAATTTTTTTTCACGAAACGATTATATAATTTAATACGAAAAATGAAACGAGAAAACATCTCTGCGAAGCTCTAAAGTTGCCGTATTTCGTTATTAAATAACGAGAAAATGTGCCTGCGAAGCTCTACAGTTGCCGTATTTCGTTCTAAAATGACGAGAAAACGTCCCTGCGAAGCTCTAAGGTTGCCGTATTTCGTTCTAAAATGACGAGAAAACGTCCCTGCGAAGCTCTAAGGTTGCCGTATTTCGTTCTAAAATGACGAGAAAACGTCTCTGCGGAGCTATAAAGTTGCCGTATTTCGTTCTAAAATGACGAGAAAACGTCCCTGCGAAGCTTTAAAGTTGCCGTATTTCGTTATAAAATAACGAGAAAACGTCCCTGCGAAGCTCTAAAGTTGCCGTATTTCATTCTAAAATATCGAGAAAACTTTCCTGTGAAGCTTTAAAGTTGCCGTATATCATTCTAAAATGACGAGCAAACGTTCCTGTGAAATCATTGAGCCAATTTAAAACCTATTAAAAACAAACTTGTAAAATTGAGTAATTTTTCTATTCAGTTTATTCAACCACTCACTTGATACACTAATAGTTTTAAAAATACGAAATTCTATTTTTAAAAATAGAATTTCGTAGGTTCTATCTTTAAAAATAGAATTTCGTATTTTCTATTTTTAAAAAATACGAAATTCGTATTTCGTATTTTTTAAAAATACGAAATACGAATTTCGTATTTTTAAAAATAGAATTGCGTATTTTTAAAAATACGAAAATTCGTATTTCGTATTTTTAAAAATACGAAATCCGTATTTTTTAATACGAAATTTCCGTATTTCGTATTTTTTAATACGAAAAGAGAAGTGGTCGATTTTCCTAGAGAGCACCACATATAATGAATGGAATTTATATATATGATCCTAAAATATCCGGGTTTTATGAACCAAACGGTGGAAGATACCTACAACAAATCAGAGCATAGGACCTATACATACAAAATATAGTGGTTTCGGAGAATGTAAGTGATATTGAGAGTTTCCAGAGTAAGTTTCCCAACATATTCACTAACTATGAGGTTGGTATGGTTAGAGGTAATGATCCAAGTTATAACAATTGGAAATCTAACCCATTCAGATTATGGCAGACTCAATTAAATTTTGCAGTATTTCTATCGACAAGCGTATGTGGAATATCACCCGAGCATTGGAATTCAAACCATCCTCCTTTGGCTAAAAGCATACAGATTCCATGTTTATTATCACATTAGACGGATATTCAAAATACTAGAAGTCTATCTACCATATCAACAAGGATTTTCTGCTAGTAATAATACTTTCACAAGGGATAAATATTTGCAAATATGTAGAGAATATGGCGTTGATGAAAATTATAATACCTGGAGAAATGAAAACTATTTTAGTTCATATCAAAGTAAACAACCTGAATATAACAATACTCCTGGTGATGCATATTACGATTCCAACAGTTTTGCTAGATGAATTATAGAACATTTGTGATGCTCTCTAGGAAAATCGACCACTTCTATTTTAATTCGTATTTTTAAAACAATAGAATACCGTATTTCGTATTTTTAAAAATACGAATTGCGTATTAAAAAATACGCGTATTTTTTTAAAAACCTTATTTCGTATTTTCAAAAAATACGGAATTCGTATTTAAAAATACGCGTATTTTTAAATACGAATTTCGTTTTTTTGAAAATACGAAATTCGTATTAAAAAATACGCGTATTTTTAAAAATACGTATTTCTAAAAATACCCTGTAGATTTAAAATACAAAGACATAAAAAAGTAATGGCTGGCTAGGGATCGTCTCCGACATCGTTTCATTTTTTATACGAATTGAAAGTTGCCGTATTTCACTCTAAAATGACGAGAAAACGTCCCTGCGAAGCTTCAAAGTTGCCCTATTTCATTCTAAAATCACGAAAAAACGTCTCTGCGAAGCTTCAAAGTTGCTGTATTTCACTCTAAAATGACGAGAAAACGTCCCTGCGAAGCTTCAAAGTTGCTGTATTTCGTTCTAAAATGACGAGAAAACGTCCCTGCGAAGCTCTAAAGTTCGCGTATTTCGTTCTAAAATGACGATAAAACTTCCTGCCGAAGCTTTAAAGTTGCCGTATATTATTCTAAAATGACGAGAAAACGTTTAGGCGAAGCTTTAAAGTTGCCGTATATAATTCTAAAATGACGAGAAAACGTCCTTCCGAAGCTTTAAAGTTGCCGTATATCATTCTAAAATGACGAGAAAACGTCCCTGCGAAACTTTAAAGTGGCCGTATATCATTCTAAAATGACGAGAAAACGTCCCTACGAAGCTCTAAAGGTGCCGTATTTCATTCTAAAATGACGAGAAAACGTCCCTGCGAAGCTTTAAAGTTGCCGTATTTTATTCTTAAATGACGAGAAAACGTCCCTGCGCAGTTTTAAAGTTGCCGTATTTCATTCTAAAATGACGAGAAAACGTCCCAGCGAAGTTTAAAGTTGCCGTATTTCGTTCTAAAATGACGAGAAAACGTCCCTGTGAAGCTTTAAAGTTGCCGTATTTCGTTCTAAAATGACGAGAAAACGTCCCTGCGAAGCTCTTAAGTTGCCGTATTTCATTCTAAAATGACAATAAAACGTCCCCGCGAAGCTTTAAAGTTGCCGTATATTATTCTAAAATGACGAGAAAACGTCCTTCCGAAGCTTTAAAGTTGCCGTATATCATTCTAAAATAACGAGAAAACGTCCTTCCGAAGCTCTAAAGTTGCCGTATATCATTCTAAAATAACAAGAAAACGTGCCCGCGAAGCTTTAAAGTTGCCGTATTTCATTCTAAAATGACGAGAAAACGTCCCTTTAAAGTTGCCGTATATTATTCTAAAATGACGAGAAAACGTCCCGGCGAAGCTTTAAAGTTGCCGTATATCATTCTAAAATGACGAGAAAACGTCCTTCTGAAGCTCTAAAGTTGCCGTATATCATTCTAAAATGACGAGAAAACGTCCTTCCGAAGCTTTAAAGTTGCCGTATTTAATTCTAAAATGACGAGAAAACGTCCCCGCGAAGCTTTAAAGTTGCCGTATTTCATTCTAAAATGACGAGAAAACGTCCCCGCGAAGCTTTAAAGTTGCCGTATTTCATTCTAAAATAACGAGAAAACGTCCCTGCGAAGCTCTAAAGTTGCCGTATTTCGTTCTAAAATGACGAGAAAACGTCCTTGTGAAATCATTGAGCCAATTTAAAACATTAAAAACAAACTTGTTAAATTGAGTAATTTTCTATTCAGTTTATTTAACCACTCACTTGATACACGTGATTATAGTTTTAAAAATACGTAATTCTATTTTTAAAAATAGAATTTCGTATGCTCTATCTTTAAACAAAGAATATCGTATTTTCTATTTTTAAAAAATACGAAATTCGTATTCCGTATTTTTCAAAAATACGAAATACGAATTTCGTATTTTTAAAAATAGAATTGCGTATTTTTAAAAATACGAAAATTCGTATTTCGTATTTTTAAAAATACGCACGCGTATTTTAAAATACGAAATCCGTATTTTTTAATACGGAATTTCCGTATTTCGTATTTTTTAATACGAAAAGAGAAGTGGTCGATTTTCCTAGAGAACATCACATTTGAGAGGCCTTTCAACTATTGGTGTACAGAAGCTTAGTGAATCCGTGCGAGCCTATTCATTACTAACATCCCAAACTTCGACAAGATCTAGTATTCTTGGTAATTCAGGTCCAGCTTTAGATTGCCAACAAGTATTTCTAAACAACTTTGAAAACATTATTAATAGACATGTTGATATAGCTGAAGACATTAAAAGATTCCAGGATACACTACAATATGCTAGAAGTAAAGTTGATTATGTTGTTGGTGAGAATGTGTATATGTTGCCGCGTGATATGAACCTTAGAATAGGTAAAGTGAATAATTATAATAATGAAATCCTAGTATCGAAATCAGACTTCGGCTTGGGTACTAATCTTAAAGTTAATACAGAAAAGAAATCAGATCCAAAACCTATACCAAAAGAAAAGAAACCAGATCCGATTACACCAAAGAAGAAACCAGATCATATACCACCAAAGAAGACAGATTCTACAATTCCAAAGAAGAAGACTACTGATAATACAAAATCAGAAGTACCTACAGATGAAATATAACTCATGAGGAGGAGAAAATTGCTTTAATATTAACTATAACTACTGTGTTTTCAATATGGTGGTATCTTTTTTAGATAGATTACCCTCTTTTTCTTGTCATAAAGTATGTATAGATTAACACACCTATACCAGTAATAAGTGCCCATACATTTTGTGATAACCATCCAATGGCATCCTTTGCTCTATTTAGTATCCATGCGACCACGGATCCTATTATACCTGGTAGTGCTGCTGCTGCTTTTCCTGCTAATTTACCTAGTAGTCCAGCGAGCACTTTCAACTTGTTCTTTATCCATTCCTTGGCACCTCCTTTACCACTAGGTGTATCACCACCTCCACCACTGGCTGCCACTGCTGCTGATCCACCACCTGGTAATAATGCTTCAACGAGGACACCAATAGTCATACTGAAGGCTGTTAGAATTGATACTATTGTTACACCCTGCTCACAGAAGATGTTTTTAATCCTTTCACCTAGTGTAATTTGAAAGTGACTCTTTAATTTGTTGTAGTTGAATTAAAGATTCAACTTTTAACTTACTGAGATCCTCATAACTTTTTCTGAGATCTTCATTTTCTTCATCTATTCTATCTCTGACTTCCTGTATCTGTTCCTCGGTATAGCTCTTATCATCTTCCATTACCTTAAGCTTTATGTACTCCTTCTTTTGTCTATTTTTGGTTTTCTTTATTCTATCATATAGAGTTTAATTCTATCTATGAGTATCTTAAATGCACTATTCTTGATTTTAGTTCTTTATTTATTAGAGATGTATTTTCATCACCACTAAAGGATGTATCAATAGTATGTACGACACCATCTAAGGATTCTGTTATTTCTTCTGATTCTTTTGAAAAATCTTCCATTTCTATATCAAATCCTTCATTATCATGACCTGATTCTGATTTTGATTGTGATTCATCAATCCTATTAATTATTTCAGCAGCCACTTTTGATACTGCCTGTTTTTCTTCTTCTTTTGCTGATTTAGATGAATTTGAGTCAAAACTTTGCGCCTAATATTTTCTTATACGCTTTTGCGGTTGTAAATCTTTCCCCAATTAATAATTCTTTATATAAACCCTTTACACTATGGAATAAAATCTTTTTATCTTTAAATTCAAGATTATCATACAATATTTTACCAGATTCTGCATCTATTAATTTTACCTTTCTGGATTTTTTTATTTTAGCATATTCTTTATGCAGTTTCGATACTATCGTTTTAGCTATCCTAACTTTTTCTTTTTCCACTATTACATTATGTTATTAATCTCTTTCTTCAATTTTTCTCTTTCAGCTATTTTCTCTTCTGACATTTGACCTTTATCTATATTGTTTAACCTTGTTTGTAATTCATTTTGCTGATCATATGCTTCATCAAATTTAATACACTATCATCATTATAATCTTCAGATTCATCAAAAGTTTTATTAAATTCATCGTTATCTAATGTTTCAAATCCTTCTGCCATTTTTTATAATCTATATATATATGACTGAGAAAATATACCCTACATTACCTACCGATCCGTCAATGAATTCACCTGATGTGATCCTTAGTGATGGTGTCACTTTAAAAAACACCCAGTCCGGTCTGTGAACGGTTGGCGCTAGGAAGGGCATCCAGCTGTAAAACAATGCCAAAACTCTTTATTAATGGCCGTAAGAACAGTTGATCAGACAAACTGCGTAAACGGGGCTGGAACTCTAAGGAGTGAAGGTGTCGCGCACGGTAGGACAGATGTCAGGTGTGAGCATCGTCAGACCGTTACCCAGCTATCACATCACAAGGTAGATAACACTAGGTTGAGGATGGCTAGTGTAAATGTTGGTACTCTGAGAGGTAGAGCAGGTGAAGTAGTTGAAATGTTAGAACGTAGATCTGTTGATATGTGTTGTGTTCAGGAAGTCAGGTGGAGAGGAGCTTCAGTGAGATTTGTGGAAGGTAGGAGGGCAAGGTATAAGCTTTTTTGGATAGGTAATAGTGATGGATATGGAGGAGTTGGCATATTCGTTGCAGATAAGTGGGTAGAAAAAGTAATAGATGTTATGCGTGTTAATAGTCGTATTATAGTGATAAAGTTTTTGATAGGTAATAGGATTGTCACTATGCTCCACAGTGTGGACTCAGTGAAGAAGATAAAGATAAGTTTTATGGTGAGTTAATAGCAGTCACATGGAAGTTTGGAGACACTGAACTTGTCATGGTGGGCGGCGACTTTAATGGTCATGTTGGGAAGTCATCTGAAGGTTATAGAGGTGTGCATGGAGGCTATGGATTTGGGAGCAGAAATAAGGAAGGGGAGAGATTGCTTGAGTTTGGAATGGCAACGGACATGGTGGTTTGCAACACATCATTCAGTAAGAGACAGAGTAGGCTGATAACATATGAGTCAGGTGGTTGTAAGACACAGATAGATTACTTCCTGGTTAGAAAGTCAGACAAGAAAGTGGTGAAGGACGTGAAAGTTATATCGGGGGAAGAGTGTGTTTCCCAGCATAGGTTGCTGGTTTGTGATATTATCTTGAAGAGTGTTAAAGAAGCCAAGTGAAAGTACAGGCCCCGTCGTAAAGTCTGGAAGCTGAAGGAAGAGATTGTAGCAAGACAATTCAGTGCAAAAGTTCAGCAGTTAGCCCACAATGGTCAATGTGATAGTGACAATGTTGAAAGTACTTGGACTACTTTGAAGAATTGTCTTCTAGAAGCTTCTGATGATACCTGTGGGTGGACGAAAGGACCAGCTAGACATAGACAGACCTGGTGGTGGAATAATGAGGTTGACCAGTGTATAAAGGAAAAGAGGAAACTTTGGAAAGAGTAGAAGTCAGGTGGTAGTAAAAATATTTACTTAGCAGCTAAGCGTCGTGCTCGTACAGCAGTGTATAAGGCAAAATCAGAAGCAGAGAGAAACAGATTTGCAGATGTGTTAAGAAGGGAAGACCAGTGCAATGAGGTAGATAGATAGATAGATCTGCATATTTTACATGGCTAGCCTCACAAATATCGAGGGATATACCCTGTCTATTATTTCCAGGAGGGGCCATGGCTTAGATGGAGAGTCCTAGAGTATTTAATGCTCATTTTGAGCTACGCAGACCCAATTAGGGCCCGCGCTCTACTAGACAACTTCCGGCAACATCCAACGGCCCACACAGTGTGCCATCTTCCCAATTTCCCTCACATGGCTTGGGTTAACCCGGGGCTATGGTAACATTCACTCGCCCATGTTGAATCGCCGTCAAGAGGAATCGAACCCTGGTCTCCCGCACAGAGTACGAGAGCTATAACCACTAATCTGCGGCGCCACGGTATTCAAGATAGCAAAGCAAATGAAGAAGACTAATCAAGATGTTGTAGGTGAGAAGTGTATACGTAATGATGAAGGTGTTTTGGCTAGCACAGAGGAGGAGAAAAGGGTAGCTTGGAAGAATTATTATCAGAGGTTGCTTAACACTGAGTTTGATTGGGATGAGCATAATTTGTCTGATGATGATGTTGTAGAAGGGCCAGCTATGCAGATCAAGACAGAATGGGTAGTGGAGGCTATTAGGAAATTGAAGATTGGCAAGGCTGTAGGAGTATCAGGTATTGTTGCAGAGATGGTAAAAGCATCTGAATATATTGGAGTTGAGCTTATTAAGTCTTGCTAATCAGATTATAAAGGATGGTGCTATTCCGAGTGAGTGGCAGTCGAGTGTAATAGTGAATTGTTTCAAGGGCAAGGGTGATGCATTAGAAAGAGGTAACTATAGAGGTTTGAAGTTCGTTGATCAAGTAATGAAAGTTATTGAAAGAGCGATTGATAAGTTACTTAGAGAAAGAATTGATATAGATAAGATGCAATTTGGTTTTGTTCCAGGGCATGGCACTACAGATGCAATATTTTTACTCAGACAGCTTCAGGAAAAGTATTTAGGAAAGAGAAAGAATCTCTATTTTGCCTTTGTAGATTTAGAGAAAGCTTTTGATAGAGTGCCACGTAAAGTTATTTGGTGGGCTATGAGAAAATTAGGTGTGGATGAGTGGCTAGTTACGATGGTACAGTCTATGTACAGCAATGCTAGAAGTCGTGTCAGGATTAACGATTCACTTAGTGATGAATTTAGTGTAAATGTTGGTGTACATCAGGGTTCTGTACTTAGTCCTTTGTTGTTTGTTCTAGTCTTAAAAGCGCTGTCGATGGAGTTCAGAACAGGTTGTCCATGGGAGTTATTGTATGCAGATGATTTGGTTCTCATAGCAGAGTCGATGGAAGAATTAGTTGAAAAGTTTGAGAAGTGGAAGAAAGGACTAGAAGAGAAAGGGCTAAGGGTGAACACAGCAAAGTCTAAAGTCATGATTAGTAGCATTGCAGCCAAGTGTGACCTTGTAGTTGGAAAGTGGCCTTGTGGAGTTTGCAGGAAAGGGGTTGGTAGTAACTCAATTTTTTGTCAGACTTGCAAGCATTGGGTACATAAGAAGTGCAGTAGTATTGGTGGAAGGTTAAGAGCTGACATTCAGTTTGTATGCAAGCGTTGCAAAGGTGAGATTATAGAGAATGAAGTATTTCCAGCTTTAATGATGTACAACAGTGGCTCGTTACAGATAGTTGAGAACTTCTGTTACTTAGGTGATATGTTGGGCAGTGAAGGGGGTGTTGGAAGAAGTGTTACTTGCAGGATAGGTTCTGCTTGGAAAAAGTTCAGAGAGTTACTTCCTTTGTTGACTAGCAGAGTCTTGTCAATTGAGGTAAAAGGTAGGTTGTATGAGGCCTGTGTAAGAAGTTGTACGATAGTGAGACATGGGCAGTGAAGCAGGAAGATCTTGACTGTTTAGAAAGGAATGATATGAGAATGGTTAGGTGGATGTGTAACGCCAGTCTGAGAGACAGAAAGAGTTCAGATGAGCTAAGAAGCAGGCTAAGTATCCGTAGAATTAAAGATGTTATCCAGATAAGAAGATTGAATTGGCTGGGGCACTTGGAAAGAATGGAGGAGGATAATTGGGTAAGAAAGTGTAGAGACTTGATAGTTCCTGGGGCAAAGCCCAGAGGCAGACCGAGAAAGACTTGGCAGGAGGTTATAAGGACAGACTTGATACAGAGGAAGTTGAGTTTAGATCTAACACAGTCTAGATCAGATTGGAAGAGGGTCATTAATATACCCCGTCCAACCCATGCTAGCATGGAAAACGGACGTTAAGCCGAGAATGATGATGATGATGAATTTCATATTGACACCGTGAGAAAGTATCTTGAAGACTTAATTAATTTAAGAAACCAGTATGAAGGCAAGCAAGCTAAATATTCAAAAAAACGTGAAAGATTAAGCGATGTATCTACTTCAGCATCTGTAGTTTCTATACTAACAGGAGTATCTGGTGTTGGTAGTAGTTTTACTGCTGTTGGCATACCTCTTGGGGGTGCTCTGACAAGCGTTGCCACTGTAGCAGCTGCCGTATCATCTGTATTAACATTTTATTCCCAAAGGTATAACAAAAAGATTGCTAAAACTGTTGAGCTATTAGACAGGCTGACCACTTATATTGGTAAATTCGAACTACTTATCAGTAAATCATTAACTGATGGTTTCATCATAGATTCAAATAAATTTGGCAAACTCCAGAGTCTGTATCTTGAAGTAATTAATGGCATTAGAAACCGTGACCATAAAATGAAATCAACAATCGAAGAAAATGATCAAAAAACTATTATGGATGAAATACACAATTTAAAAAACGCGGTGGAAAAAAAGTAGTGTTTGTCATCAATTGCTGTATGTTTTTTAACTGCTTTATTATAAGAATGGATAAGATTTACTGCTCTGATACTGGCTACTGGAGAGGTAAAAGTGCAATAAGTAAGTTAGCTAAAAAAGCTGGTACAACCGATGAAGAAGCAGAAAAATGGCTACTGAAACAACCATTGTATCAAATATATCTACCAGCACCAAAGTATGTTTCGAGACCTAATTCTTCATATTCTATTTATGCTACACCTAATGATATACATCAGGTAGATATCTTGTATCTTCCACATGATAAGTACAAAAGAAAAACATATAAGTATGCTCTCTGTGTTGTGGATATATAGTAGGTATAAATCAGCATATCAACTAACTAGTAAAAGCTGAAAAGAAACTGCTGAAGCCTTTAATTGGATATATGTTAATACTGAACTAAAATTCCCCAAAACATTGATTTGTGATGCTGGCAAGGAGTTTTATGGTGATGTTACCAAACTTATGAACAAGCATAATGTCATAATACAACGTGGTGATCCTAGCCAACATAGAAGTCAAGGTATTGTTGAACGATTTAATAAAACATTAGCAGATAGACTATTTAGTTATCAATACCATAAGAAGTTTATAGATCCATCAAAAAGTAATAGGGAATGGGTTGGTAAATTGCAAACTGTGGTTAGTGCTTTGAATAACGAAAAAAACAGACTAATTGATATGAAACCTGTAGATGCTATAAAACATACTTTAGTGAAACAAGGATTTTCACAGCCCATCAAAGGTAATAATGAAACATTACTTGATGTTGGTACTAATGTTAGATATCTATGAGCCTGGTGAATTGAAAGGACAAATTTATAAAGGTGAAAGACGAAAACGATCTACTGATCCAATATGGTCGGTGGATGTATATAAAATAAAAGATAGATACATTAAAAGTAATCAACCAACGTTATATTATTTAGATGGTGGTCCTAAGAGATCCTTTGTTTTTGAAGAGGTCCCATATTCTTTCTATTTCCTTTTGTCTGGATTGTGTTTTTAATTGTGGAATTATTTTGCATGATCATTCATACCTAATGCTTGGAATATCTTTTTTAGTGTAAAGTAATAGTTTATAAAGCTCTTTTTCTTATTTGGCTTGTGTTTATCATATAAGCGACTATGACAGTAAATATATGTAGTACTTGATTACGTTTTTCTATTGTTAGATGTGGAAACGGTTGATTCATTAATGTAAAATAAATGTAAAATATGCTATTTTTATAGGACCAGGGTGTTAGCTAGCGTAAATAGAGGCCGGTAAACGGCCTCTTCCCAATAAAAAGTAGCTTACTTTTTCCCAATGGAAGATTTTGAAAAAGCTACAATGTTCTTGAAGATCATGTATAATTTAAAAATTCTGATGTTGATAAATGCCAGGAAACACCAAAAAAACACTATTCACTCTTTTGGGCTAGATACTTTCTATTTTTGAAATTTTTAGTTTCACGAAAATCATTGCATAATTTATTTATTTATTCTTTTTTCGTTAACGTTAGATTAGCATTTCACGTAAAGTTAAAAATGGTAGCGTGCGAGTAAAAAACGCTACCATTCGACCAATGTTTTAGAAGAAAATGCGCTGGGAAAGGCTGTTTCCAGGCATCTGAGAACATGGAATTTCAAAATTTTCCCTACCGACGCCACCATGGACCGTCCTCCGGGAGACCATTATCGAAATTCCCAATTGAGGCCTAACAGCCTCAAGTAGGAATTTCTAGCTAACACACTGAGGACATCAACTTGTTTTTCTTTAATAGTATGGGGATACTGAGTGGTACAGTATAATTGTATAATAAATTGTCTTTATTATTAATCTGGTACCGTAAAGTCATCATTGGGTACATCTTGATCTTGTATACATAGGAACTGTTTAAGGATCACAGCGAAATTCCCATCCCTCTTGTATATGCACTTCTTCCGAAAGGTACAACGTTCAAGAACACTGTATGAAGGTAAATAAACAGGAATATCACAACTACACCACATTTTGGACAAACTAGCGTAGATGATGTTATGCTCTTTATCTTTTCCACATCACAAGCACAATCTATATCATCCTTATCATCAGTATCACCAAAATAATCATCCATATGATACCTTATATAATCAAGTAAATCCTCATCAGATAATTCCAACATTTCTCATCTGTAAGTTTATTCATCTATACTATACATACAGGTTATTTCTTTAAGTCTTAAACGCATTGACCATCAGATGTAACCGACATCACAGTAGTATAGGACATGGGTGTTCCAGCTCATTTGATGACGTCATATGATAAGTAGTACAGGACATGCGGGTGTCCGAGCGAATTTCCTAACGCACGAAAGTGCGCTCGGAAATGCGCCCGTACCCCCATGTCCTATACTACTTGAAGTCATCAACCCGTCCATTCTGAAATGGATTCGGGCATTCAGGTTTGGGAAACTTACCCAATTTGGTCTCAGGTCGTCCTTAGTTACCCATGCGGTGAAAAATGTCACCGCCTCGTTTCCAAGTTATTTGGCCTCAAAGTCATAACTGCAATGCATTGACGTCAGTCTAAATGCATTGACGTTGTGCTGTAACGTCAGAAAAATTAACAAATTGGACATAACTTTTTTGGCTACATCAAAGGAAAGGAAGACATCAACTTTGGCGGTCACAGACGGACACAACTTTCGTATTAATATATAGATTAAACCGATAATAATTTTTTGCATCTCATGTATATTTGAATTTAAGGCAAAAACCATTTTTGTTGATTTGAATTCCCTTGTGTTATTACTAGAAAACTCTAGATCAAAAAAAAGTAGAGAGAAACCTATTTCTATATCCGTTTAGTTCTGCAAATTACGCATGCGAAATGCATAGCTTGAAGAATGTATCATCAAAATGTTGACTTCACAGCTTTTAACTGGCAATTTCATAAAATTGTTGTTATAAAGAGGGTATTAGTAGTGGTGGTATGACAAAAAAGTTAAAATATTGTAGATTTTATGTATAAGAATTATTGTATAAGAATGCCAGAATTTCAGCCATGCACTACATCCCCGAAAACCGTTAGAAATGTACGATTTGTATTAGAAGATCGAAAACATTATTAGAACAAAAAAAACAAAATCAGCTTTTAATTTCAAATTGGTTTCGTTAATCTCGTAATGCTTTCTATTCGGTTTCGGTTATTTCATTTTGTTTTAATAATCAAACGATGTTTTGCTTTTATTTAGAATTTGACAAGAAAGTCAAATTATAGTATCCTTATTCTGAAATCAAGTGTGTGAAACCTGAGTTTTAAATACTGCTAAAATACCATTGTTGTCCCACTTGGAAAAAATAGATGGGACAATACATCCCTCACAATAGGTCAACTATTATTTTAAAACCATTGTTAGTAAAATCCTACTTAATGTTATTTTTACGAATGTTGTTTGAAGAATAAGTTACACTCAATTACTGGAAATATATATATGCCAATATATCACCAATTTAGACAAACAGCTAGCTATCAAAATTAAGCAACCAAGGTCTACATGCTATTATCCTATATTATTGTTAAATGTTAATAATTACCTAGATTGTATGACAAATTTGATGAAGTAAATAATGAAAGTAAACAAACCATATGTACATTACTTTAAGCTCTAAACAGCAGACTGTTCCGATCCAAACAATTTTAACCTGTCATTTTGTCCAGCACGTTTCTGTAGCTACCTTTCTCCTTGTATATCTTCAAAAATCGACAATTGAAATTATAATAACAAGATATAATTCAAATATTAATTGTTTATTTCAAACTTCATTCCGCATTCCTTTCTTTCTATACACATATTGCTATTAGCGTATCAAATTTAAAAGTTTAGTCTTGCGAGATTCCTGAAAAACTTGATGTTTTCAAGACTGTATTTTTTAAAACAATCTGGAGTCGAAATTTAAAGATATTTGGGGCACTATGAGTTCACCCTATATCTTAGCGATTGTTTAGATCCAGACATCCCACCTTCTACCCAAGGGTATCTCCAACTTGTGAACATTAAAGAAATTTGTGGTACCATCCTCAAATTTTACCTGGCCTATTTTACTTCTGAAAAAATCTTAAAAATTTTTTGCAACTCGTAAGATTTTAGGTAGGCGTGCAATGAATCGCACGCCTCAATAATTCCGCGCGTGCGGTGCATGTGCGATCCTAAAAAATAAATTTTCAAGAAGGAAAAGTAAGAACAAAATTCCTTTACCCCTGTACACCGCACACAGGCTTTTTACTTATTTTGTTTTTAGTTATTTTATTTATTTTCCAGAAGAAGATTATAAAAATATAAAGCTTGAATTATAAATTACGAAAACGCTACTGAACGAACATATAGATTTTCGCCGTATTCCTTTAACAAATGACACAAATAACACACATTTAAAATTTAATCTGAACAAAGTTTTTTTAAAACCAATACTTAATGACCTCGCCTCATTTCTGTGCTTTATTTTTTTCTCTCAACAACGATTTTCTCACTCTCTCTAAAACACGATTCTGGAAATCAATTTTTCTTTTGTGTTGAATGTTATTCTAATCTATTTATATCTTTGCAATCACATTGAGCATATTGAAATGATTTGCTTCTGGTAATAGAGCAGTATGGCAGATATCAATTTCAGGTGTTATTGACATGTATATTTCACAACCTAGTTCTCAGGACTAAATTGATAAATGCTGTTAAAAATAGTAAAATATGTTAAAATTAAGTTTGAATGATATTTTTCTTTCTTTACTTTTTTATATTCGTTACTTTCAAACAACAGGTGGCCACAAAAAATGTGAAAAAAATTAAAAAATACAATTAATAAGGCACATAAAACTTTGTCCTCCCCATTACTGTTAATCATTTTATTATACACACTATGATTGGTAAGATGAAAATGGATAATAAAATTATAAAACATGAGAAAAGAATCTTCTGTACATCGTTGTTACAGACAATCTGTAATAATCATTATTTTGTTTCTTTTTATGTCAAGAAAACGTTACGTATAAAAGATCTAAAAATCAAATTATTATAAGTGGCATCTCTTGCTTTCTTGTTATTAATTTATTTATTTTTCTATTTTTACTTCCTTAGATCTTTTTAAATTAAAAGAATTAACAAATTTATAAAAATATGTATTTTTAACTACGCAGTTTTCTTTGTACATGAAAAAGATTTAAGTTAACGATAAGGGTTGCAAAGCCATCTTAAATTATTCTCTAACTTCATATTTCGCTTTTTTGTAATTACGATAATTTCAGAAAGCTATCACACACATAAGAAAAGAAAAATTTGCACATGCGATCAATCGCACGTCTAAACAAATCTGCGCGTGTGTGGGGGCGTGTGAGTGCGATCGCACGCCTCTCACGAAATGGTCTGGATACAGATCTGAACATAAGCTGCCTCCAGTTCATACTCGCCTAGAATAAACACTTTAGAAATTCAAGTCATAATAATTACAACATAATAATCGCAACTAAAACAATATGGTGTGGAAGTTTTTTGAATACTTTGATCTGCTGCAGAATTTTGGCAATAACAAACACACTATAAATACCTGTTCATAGGTTAGAAGTGCTTGTAAATATGATATTGTTGCCTTTGAAATTGTGTGATACATACAGCTTTCATCCCTGAAAGTAAACCAGATCAGTTAGTACCTTACATCAGTTAAAGGTCCTTATCTATTAAAGTTTTTCAGCCTTTTTACCTATCTACAGTACTCTAAGATACAGTACAGGAATCAGGCCCTAACATCCTGGACAGCGTATCATGGTCGACACGCACGATCTACGATGCTGTCACAATTTTTAAGCACTGTGAACATTACATCTACCATGAACAATACATTGCGACCTTAACAACATTACTGCATGGTGACCACAGAAAATTAAAATGTAAATTTAAGGACATTCTAGGACAAATTTTTGATATTCCAGGACAATTTCAGGAGAAATTGTTAACCTTAAAATCACAAGCCTTGACACAATGAAAACTAGAAGTATTTGTGGACCACTGGAAGCCAAATATGTTGTGCTGCACAGCATTTTACAAACCTCGTTTTTAATTAACCCTATCACCCTTGTGGCCCGTAGAGCAGTTCTCTGGGTCCCTGATGTGCAGGCCTTGAATTTTGCCCAAATATTTCCAAAGAAGGTGATTCATTTTCCCATTTGAAAAATATAATTGATTTCATGCTAGAATCTAATAAAAATAAATTAGCCTTAGTTAGAGAAGTAGCGATGAATAGAGTGTATTGAAGCCTCATCCATGGTTCCTGGGGAACATAAAAGATCATGTGACATTTTGTGGATGACAAAAAAAAAATACACTAAAATAATTAGTGACAAAAGGACCATGTTTCAAAAGATTGTTTAGTAGTTTTCTTGCTTTGTTACCTTGAAGCAGCAACGTCAAAAATTATCATTTTTCTTTCTGGGAATATAGCCAATTTATTTTTGAGGTTACAGTGATTGAAGTGTATAACTGGACTAACTTTACCTCACCAAGATCTACAATATTTTTCTCTCACTAATTCACTAATGTGCTTTCGCTGTAAAACTCAATAAAATATTTTACTCCTCGTCTGGAGGATTAGTTTTCGCAGGTATTAAATTTTGAGGAGTTAGCACTATATTTATATTTTTAGAACAAAATTCATTGAAAAATATATCTTATGGTCATCCAGTAAATTAGGTCTAGAGCATATTGTACTTAAAGTAGTTTTTCTGTCATATTGGTCTTGTAAACAAACTTCTTACCATGTGGGAAAGTATTTTAACCATTATGATTGGTTTGGAACAAATATTATACAAACAAAATGTTGAAGTTGATGGCTACACAATGCGAACTTCATTTTCAGTACAAGAAAAACATTGATTTTTGCGACCTTTCATTTATCTCAACAAAATTTCAATGCTATGATGTTAATTTTAAGAAATTTTAGGACTAAAAGAAAAACTTGGATTTAATGGGAAAATAAAATAAAATTCAAATTTTTTTCACCCAAAGCTAAAAAGAGGAAGTTCTGGAAGCTTCCTTAAAATATATTGGTCTCTAAGAACTTAGAATCTTAACAACATTGCATTCATTGACTATGGGATACCTATGAAAAATTATTAAAAAATTATGATCAATGATGTAAAATAAAGAAGTTTAACCTCTAGCTAAAAAGTTTTAACTACTACTTGACAAAATCCTTTCTGTAACGTTTGTAAAAAGATTTAAATATTTGGAATTGAAAACATAATTACTTTCCAGGACAATTCCAGGACATCTTCAATTTTTTGTCAAATTCCAGGATTTTCCAGGAACTTCCGGGATAAGTTAATTTTCCCAGGATTTTTCAGGACCTTCACGATCTTTATAATTTCGTGCATTTTTATTAAATTAATAAAAACATAAGCAGTTAGCAAAATAGATAAAGAAACAAATATAAAATTATTTAAAGTAAAAAGAATGTTTGTCGTCGGAAATTTAAACTTTAATCGCCTACCGTTTAAAAAAGGCAGTAAACAAATGAAACAACTTTTTAACCATTAAAATTAACATTATAAAAATACAAAATATTGCATTGCATTCAACTATCGCTTAAAAAGTTTTGAAGATTTATTTCTCTTTTGATAATTTTGACGACCTATATTTTAAAATTCACAAAGTTGGCTTTACAAGTTTCAAAACTACTTTCGAAATAATCTGAATGCTTTATTCTATTTTTAATCTTTTCTACCCATTAATTCAGGCCATTCGTGATAATTAATAAAACCACTAACCTTTTGTCTTCTATAAGACTTTCTAATATTCTTCTTCCTCAGTAATCTTTTGTTCTCATAGTCTTTTTATGGAATCCAACAGCTTCTCTTGCTTTCTAATATTCTTTCTTGCTCAATAATACTTTCATCCAATACTCATATGCAATCTTTCTTGTATAACCCAACACCTTCTTAGCTATATTTACGGGGTCAGTGATATTGTCTTACTCTTTGTTCTATATGACAATAAATACATGTTAACAATCTTCCCCTCTTTTCTTTTTCTTTCTTTTGTCAGTTTGATCAACTTTTAGTTCAACCAAATTTATTAACAGAATTGAATGGATATCCATATGCAGCTATATCCGAGTTAACAACAACATAAGTCATTTGACAAATAAACAAAAAAGCAACTTTAACCAATCCATATTGTGGCCAGTTTAACGAAATCAACTCCAAAATGGTTAGTATTAACAAAATAACAAAAATGTTTAAACTATGTACACATCTCTCCTCAGATCTCCTCTATTTTTCTTTTTCTTGTTTGAGTACACCAGTTGCCAACGTAAAAAGAAGATTCTTGCAACTAGCTCCTCATTTGGTAAGACAATCAGCGATTTGCTGTTCTTTTGAAACCCATGTTATTTGATTCACTTCTTTATTTCGAATCATTTCTTTCAAAATAGCCAAATCTACTCTTAAGCGATTGTCCAAAACTTGTTTTGTGGAATGTACAGCATCATAAAGTGTTTTACTATCTGTTAAACATTGAATTGATGGTGCAATATTGAAAATTTCTTCGAATAAACATCGAATCCAATATCCTTTGCCAGCAGCATCGATCAATTGCATGGTCTCTGCAGAAAGCGTACTATTCACTACCCTTCAATTTTCTTGACTGCCACGAAATGAGGGATAGTGATTGATTTAGTTGATTCGCTAAGAAAAATAAGAATCCACCTTGAGACCCTCCTCCCTTTAGATTAGCAAATGATGCATCATGAAATACTAGAAGTTTAGCTTCTTCTATGTTTCCAACTGCCTTGAATTTCAATTCCACAGGTTCACACTTAGCTCTTTGTAACACTTTGTTGGCTCTTCGCATATCTGAAACAGTGGCATCTTTGATGTTACCCATTAGTTCACAGCAATAAAAAAGAATGTCTGAACGTGTCTGTGTAGCCAACCAATTTAATTGTCCAAACAATACTCTCAAATCATGTTTTTGTTTCGTATTCAACAATTCATCTTTATCTTTGTGTTTATCAATGGGGAGTATTGTAATCTTCTGCAAATATGAATCTTGTGACACAATAATGCTATCTTTTCTTTTCATTAAATCTAATCCCAAATATTGAAATGCTGTGTTGTGCACTGTACCAATTTTAAAGGTCTGATGCAATGGCAATATCACATTGTTTAAAAAACGTTTGGTACCCAGCCTTTCTAATTCACGTCGGCACACGGCAAATTGAAAAAAAACAAGTTCACGTCGGCAAAATTTTGCCGAGGCAAATTTTTTCTTTGCATATAAATTTTTTTTTGGAAAATTTATAGAATCCTTCAATTGTCTTGAATCTATCGTAAATATATACTCATTATACTTTTTCATTATAATAGCCCATTTATTCTCCATTTCAATTCTTACTAATTCGGATCCAGCAGTCTCATAAAAACGCCAGTCCTGGTCTTTTGAGGTGCGCGATCGCGCCCCCGCACCTCCGCACGCTCCTGCAACAATGGAGCAGCGTTTTCAATCACGCACCAAAAACACTTTAGTCACTTCAATAATGCGCACCTGAAATGTCTTTTGTATAAAGTAATTATTTACTATACTAATAATCAAAGATCATTAGGTTGTATATCGCAGAAGTCGCCGGTGGCATGCTTCAAAAATGCTTGTCACTGGCACAGCTTAACATGAAGCAAAACTGTACAGGAGACTCGATTGTTAGAGTCTTCGCAGAACATCTCTTCTCACAAAACCGAGGGCAGGGCTGACTTATTGCCTGCTGTGTCGTGTGGGAGACAGAACTTCTGGACTTCTTTTTAATACGATATACAATTTTTTCGATTATTATTACTAAAAATATTTGATTTCTCTTTCCTCTTTTAAAAAGATTTTTTAAACTTTATTCAACATGTTTTTTCTTTGGTATTACATCACGAGAACATTCGTCCGAAAGCTGTATTAAGGTACAGGACACCTAACCTCTCCCATGTTCTGGTTATATTTAACTTGCATGGGTGCGCACTCTTCTCGCAGTATTCTCTGTGACGATGAAGGTCAGACTGACTTGTGGCATGGTTCCAAATGGTCTTCCGTCTTTCGTTCGAGTCTCAGTGTAATGCACCAGCCGAGCATAAAAGTGTCAGCATGAAGGAAAGGGGCCGACTTTAATGTTCTCTATACCTTATGTTCTTCATAATAACACCGACCGTTTTTGATCGTGGCATTCATTCAAATTTCACAACAAAATTACGTCGACATATTTTTGCAGACGTAAAATGGGTAAATGCCGACGCGAAACGCTATAATAAAGGTTCGCGTCGGCAATTTTTTGCCGACGCAAAAAAAATTGAATTAGAAAGGCTGGTACCACCCCAACAAAAATCATCTACATGGGTTGTCATAATTCCATGCAGACGCCCATCTTTTCAATAGTAGAACAATCCTGCATCAAATTTACTTACTGCAACTCCAAGCTTTAACAGTTCCTCCTTTACTCTGAAATACCATGTTCTAGATGCATCTGCAAGGCCATAGACTGTGTTATTCAATTTCCAGACATATCCATCTTTCTGGAACCCTTTAGGTGGTTTAAGGTATATATCTCTTTCAATGGGGTTTCCTTGCAAAAAGACAGCTTTAATGTCAATAGAGTTACAGTCCCATTCCTTACAAGCTAAAATTGACAACATTAAACGTAATGATTCTTTTGTGCAAGTTGGAGAGTCTGTCTGAATTGGTTTTTCAAACTCCTCAAAACCTCGTGCCACTAATCTAGCTTTCACAATTCTTTGTCCATCAACATTCTTCTCTGTCAGAATCCATCTGGTGCTAATGCAACTTTGCTTTTTATCTTCCACTTCATCAAAAACTTTATTTTCGATCCAGTTGTTCAATTCCTTCTCCTTGGCAGACTTAATCTCATTTTCATTGGCTTTATTCAAGCATATCAAAGCCTCTTGTGATACCTTTTCAGCAAAATCCCACTCTTCAACCTTTGTCCAGTCTAAATTCTCAACATTCCCAACTTCATTAACAATATTCAGCCAATTCCTATACTTTCCACTTGCTTTCCCAGCTCTTGAGTGCACAGTTCCTGTTTTCCAACCAACTTCCGTTTTGTATTTCACTTTATCTTTAACGTTTGGCATAATATTCTTTGCTTTCACATTTGTCTTCAATAAATTGTTATTCGCAAATGAAGTATCCATACCTGTATCATTATTAACATCACTGTTAGTAATTGATGCTTCACTACTTAATTCCTCATCTTCCAATATTTCCTTTCCAGTTTCCTGTTTTTCTTCATTGTCAATTTCCACTTCTACATGTGCTTCTAACTTTTCTTCTTTTAATCGTAGTCTGCATGGATGCATTCTAACATATGTTGATCCATGCTTCACTAGAACTTGCTGACTTTCTTGTCCTATCACAGTAGCATGACCCTTCCAAGTATCATCAGATCTCCGTTTATAATATACTTTATGAGTACCGGTAATCGGGGAGTTACAAATTCAGTAAGTTGGGGAGTTACGGAAAGGGAGTTGGGGAGTTAAGTCTACCATTTTAATTTTTGTAAAATTCTCCGTCGCCGAAACACCGGAAAAATATCTCAAAAACGAAAAGCGCAGCGATATAAACTCGACTTACCGAATCTCAGATTTTTTCATAAATATTTAGTTGGTTCTAACTGACCGCTTTCGCAGGGGTTCGCTTTTATTTCAATGGTTTTTCAATCATTAAATTTCTTTGTTTTTCATTGGGACAGCGGCATCATTTCTCACTGGCCACTTTCACAAGGGTCCGCATTTCGTTTCTAATGTAAGATTCTATTTCTTTGTTTTCCACCCAAGCCTGAGTATTTGCTAATAGCTGATACGGTAAAATATTGACCTGAAGTTTTCGCCGGACATGTAACTCGGTTTACCGTAGAAATTTGTAACTCCCTAACTCCCCAACTCGCAACTTCCTAACTTCCCGGTTTTGTAACTCGAACATTTCCTAGACTCATACTTTATCTCCTGTTACATACTTCACACCTGTTGAAGGTCTTACATTATGTTTAAGGCTCTTCTGAGCTTTTCAGAGGATTCAGATTTTATAAAGGCTTCTCTTGCAGCATGCAATGCGTTCAAGTTATCAGCAACTACTTGACTACTTGTCCTTCCTTCTAGAGCTGGTGGATCATTCATTTCTATAACTGGAAAATTGGGATTGCTGCCAAACACTAGTTGATTCGGTGAAAAGCCATGTACGTTTTTTAAGGAATTCTTAGCAGCAACAGCCCAAGCCACAGCTGTTTCTAATGAATAATTAGGCTTGTCCATCATTTTACAGACTGTATTGCCAAGTGTGGAATTATGTCGCTCAACAAGTCCATTACTCCATGGGCTCTCAGCAGCTGTTGTAACAATATTGATGTTTAAATTCTCACACATGCTACGGTAATCCTCATTATCAAATTCCCCACCATTATCCACTAAAAACTTTTTAGCGGACCCAAATATGGAAATCCAGTTCTTAAAAATTGAGTTAATGATAATTTCTTTCCCTTTTCTTC
Source organism: Hydractinia echinata (assembly GCA_030067915.1). NCBI lineage: Eukaryota > Metazoa > Cnidaria > Hydrozoa > Anthoathecata > Hydractiniidae > Hydractinia > Hydractinia echinata. Next base: position 225,166 of record JASGCC010000277.1, read on the forward strand.
GAATAACACAGGATGCACTAAATCTGGTCAAGTGATCAACAAGATGTAACAACCAAATTTTATCACCATACGACCATTGTTTCAAATCCATGCCAACACATTCATTAAATACTGTTGCATGTGGTAACCCAACAATTGGTCTTGGTTGATTTCTTCTGTACTTGATGCATGTATCACAACTATCTGAAACTTCAGCAATCATTTTTAAAAGATCTGGGTCAGTTACATCAGCATTTCTCAAAAGCTGCTGAAGCTTGTCCTTTGATGGATGCGCAAACTGTTTATGCAATTTCAGGGCCACTTTTTCTTTTTCTTGAGTATCATCCAAATTATTCATCCATCAGACATACTTGAGAAGAAGTCTTTTCAATTTCGCTACCCTCTTTGTTAATGGAAATGCAATAATGTCCGGTGGAACTAAATTGGATCTGGTGTTCTTGTCCCAGAATTTCAACCTTGTCGTTTTCAAAATCAATAAAAACTTTTGCATTCTTCATTGCTTGCTTACTAAATAGTAATGGTAAGTCCTTGTCTATAACTTCTGTTGTTATGCTAACATATTTTCCACTAAGCCAAGCAGGTATGGTGACACGTTTTGATGCTTTGATTTCTTTACCATCTCCGAATTTAAATACTGTTGATGATGGCTCTTCTTTGATTGATGAAGCATCCTCGTCTGAAAGACCTTCTACATAATAGTTTAACCAATTCTGCCCGCAAACTGTTTTAGTGGAACCAGAATCCAATACTGCCATGGTAAATGTCTCACCAACGAGAGTTTCCATTATTTCCTCCGTATAAAATTGAAGTTTAATCTCATCACTCTTACTTTTAGCTTTATCTGGACACTTCCTAGCAAAATGGTAAATACTTCCACAGATGTAACATCTTGGATGATCACCCGATCTTCTATTCTCCTCTTTGTCACTTCGATTTCCACTGCTTCTACGATAATCCTTTAACCTATACTCTTGTGTTTCTCGTTGCCCATGATATCCCTGACCCCGTCTGTTCCACCCTCTGTCTGCATACAGTGAGTGAGGAACCTTGCAGTGTGAAGCACCATAAAATGTCTCGTTGGAAGTACTATCACCCGTCATCTTCTTTTGAATTTGAAGATTCGTTAAATACCTTCTTAACTTGATCAACCATCAAGTTATACTTTAAATCTGGAATTGTTGCTTGAACAATTTCTTTCTGTTGCGTAGAAAGGTTAGCACTATTTAAATATCGATAAGCTGTAACAGCATCTGGTAAATCAATATCATACTTTTTCAAATTATAGTAAAGGTCTTCAAACTCAATGGTATAATTCTGTAACAACATGTCCTTCTTCCTTTTAAATTGCTCAAATTTTTCATATGCTTCATATGCACGATGCTTTACATCTTTAAGAAATATCTTGTCCAATTTGTCCGTAAGTTTTGTAATACCATCTTCAGTTTTTAAATCTCGAATGTCAAGTTGTAAGAATGTTGTAATGAAACAAATACAGCTAAAGCTTTCTTCTCATCAGCTAAATCTGTAAGTGCTTGCCACACTTCTAACTCCTTTTTCCAATCAATATAATTGGACCCATCTTTTAACACTGGTGGATTTTTGTAACTTGTTGAGGTCATAATATAGATCGTTCCAATTCTGCTACCATTAATAATTAATAAAACCACTAACCTTTTGTCTTCTATAAGACTTTCTAATATTCTTCTTCCTCAGTAATCTTTTGTTCTCATAGTCTATAATCTTTTTGATGGAATCCAACAGCTTCTCTTGCTTTCTAATATTCTTCCTTGCTCAATAATACTTTCATCCAATACTCATATGCAATCTTTCTTGTATAACCCAACACCTTCTTAGCTATATTTACGGGGTCAGTGATATTGTCTTACTCTTTGTTCTATATGACAATAAATACATGTTAACAATTCGTACAATGATTCACATGCCTCAATAATTCTGGGCATGTTAGAACAAAATTCCTTCAGTTCAGACACTCGGATCTCGTGTTTGGGGTTCACAAGTTTAAACGTCCCGCACTTGTCTCCAAAACAAAAAAAATTATAAATATGCATACTAACTTTCATTAAGAAACATGCCTACTAACTGTTTTAAATATCTTCAACACGTTTTTCACTCTAAAATTTGTGCACAACAAATTAAAAAAAAGGGAACAATTTTAACGATCTAAATAATTGATTTAAAGAAAGAAACAAAATATTTCTATTTTAAACACCATGATAGATCATTAGAATGTATCATGAACATTAAGATCCAACATGAACATTGCGAACTATTGTGATTATCACAATTGTGACTGTCCAGAGGAATTTGATAACAAACAAATTAGCGTTAAACTTTAACGTTATATCGCTACGAAGAACAAAAGAATTAACGCTAATTAACGCTAGATAAAGTCGACTTTAACGTTATAGCGTTAACATGAGATAACATTATAGCGTTAATTATCATTGCAAAATAGCGCTAATGTTCGCTAATAACGTTAATAGCGCTAAATTAACGTTAAAAGCGTTAAATTAACGTTAAAAGCGTTAAATTAACGTTAAAAGCGTTAATATAATTTAGCATTGTCTATTCTTAAGCTTAAGAATTTTTTTTTTAAAAATAATAGGGCCACGTCGTGAATTCGTATAAAGGTTACAAAAATTTGAATGAATAATACTCTCTACAATCTCTATTCCATGTATTAAAATAGATAATCTGTAAAGTAAAAGCCCACCATGCGTTCTTACAGTCTCTTTCAGGAATATTTACGTAGGTGTGCGATGATTAACACGTGTAAATCAAGTAATGCATCAAGTAAACATGTAAATCAAGTGTGATGTAAAACGCACGTGCAAAGGATGTTACGCGTGCGATACGGGCTTCAAGGTTAATCTTTGTTGCGCATTCATTTTGCGGTAGAAAAGTGGGGGACGTTTTGAATCGTGAACCCCAAACACGATCATCGAGCGTCTACTGGTATAGCGACTCTCTCAATCTTAACTTCCTTTTCTACATGTCCGAAATAGTATGCATGACTATACTGTCATTTTCATAAATTTATTGTTTATTTTTCAGGTCATCACAAGCACATAGGCAAAAATATGCTTCGTTTTCAAATTAAAAAAAATCTTTATCCACGTGGCTTAAATAAAACTTCAAAATTCATTCAGAAAATTCAGCTACATTTTAACAAAGTTTATATAGAAATTGTTTAAAATTGTTTGAATAACACTTGTGGCATAAAGAAAAGAATCCATTAAATTCGGACCTGCTATGGTTTCCAATTGTTTTGTCAAATGAAGAAATTATCTACAATTAAATCCATGATATAATGTCTGTTCCGCCTGTAAGTGCAGTTTTGCAGACTTGCTTCATCCGTGCTCCGTCGGCATTCACCTCCACATTAGTTAAGAACCGCATGGCTGGATTTCTTGTGTAAGACCTGGTTACCAACGACGAAGGGGCCAGGCAAAAGAGATTTATGTCTACGTAGTTCTTTTAACTAAGTCAGGAGTCGGTGAATTAGCTAGGATGGTCAGGTCGGCTATGAATAGGCTTGCTCGTGGATTAAAAGGACCAGGACTATTCAATAATTCTGACATCTAAAAGTGTCCGATCAAGACGGAAATCTATCGGACGTTTTGTCCGAAGAAAGTTCGAAACGAGTCGTGTCAGTCGTGCAGGAAAGGTCTCAGCTCTGTTCGCATTATTTGACATTGGCTAAAAAACAAATTTTGCCAGCACACGAAAAATCAAAATTGCGTAATCATGCTTTTTAACGTTAATAGCGTTATTTTAACGCTAATTATTATTATCGTCTTAACGTTATTATCATTACAAAAAAATTTGTATTAGCGTTATTAACGTTATAGCGTTAAATGTTAGCGCTAAAGCGTTAATATTAGCGCTTTAAACGCTAATTAACGCTAAGTGTTTGTTATCAAATTCCCCTGGACAGTCACAATTTTAAAATGTTAATGACAATTAATCATAGATAGCATTGTAAAGATCACAATAGCATCGTGGATCGTGTGCGTCGAGCATGATTCGCACTCACAATGTTAGGTGGCCTGATTCCAGTACTGTATCTTTATAACTAACCAATATAATCCCTATTTACTGAAAAATGTTTGTGTGTGGCACTAATATTAGACTGGAAAAGATGAATCATGTAAACAAGGAAGATTACTTACAATGGTTCTAGAAAACTTTCAGCTTCAAAAAATTTGTTGCACATGCACAGTGCCAGGGCTTTTTCTGCATTTTCGATACTTTCAGAAAGTGTTAAAGATCCCATGTCTTTGAAAGCCTTTTTGTTTTTATTTTCTAAAATATTATGGAACTATGATTAATTGCATAGAAAATTAGTCACACAGATGCAATGAATAGAGCAAGGAAGTCAGCACACATATACTTTTGTAAGAATTGAAACATTTGAAATAAATGTTGCTAATGCTGTTGTTTTGTCATAGTAGCCATAGAATAATTATACAAGACTGGTGAAGCCTTTATTATACAGCATAAAGGCATAATTTATTTAACAATGGTAGCAGAACACTGAAGACTTTACTGAAATCCAACAAAGAAACTGTTGGCAAGAATGAATGGCATACAAATCCACCATTAGAAACTGAAATGCCTAGGAACAACATAACACTGAGCCTGACTTTACTACTTCTAACTCCTATCCACTACGAAAAGTGAATGCTTTAACGAATCTTGCCCCTTTTATATGCAGACCGAGAAAAAAAGGTATATAATTGGGACAGACTTGATGCAGAAGAATTTGAGTTTAGATCTAACAGTGTGGATCAGATTGGAAGGGGGTTATTAATATATACCCAGTCTAATCGCAAGGTGTGGAAAGGCATTAACTCTATTATTTCTGTCAAGTCTGCAAACATTTCTCATCCTATCTCTCTTAATATAATAATAGTAATAATATCTCTGATCCTTGTGTGGCCTCTAATAGAGTGGCTGATACACCGACGTATCCAGAGAGGTTTGCTACCGGTTTACCGGTATGGGATCCCAAATTCTTATCCCAAAAAAAGAAAAAATGCAAAGAAAAAAAAAACTAGTAAATTAAGTAAATATAAGCTCTAAGTAGTATGTTTTTCTTCAGCAAATTTGTGATCCTTCAAAACGATTAAACTGCTTGGATTTGACGTACATGCGATCACATTTGTAACATTTGAATGTTTTGAATTCATGAGCCTACCACCATCTTTACTCACTCAGCCATTTCAAAATAAATCGAGTGAACAATAGCTTCAGCCTATGTTATAGACCCAACGCTACGTCTGTGAACGTTGGCTAGTGAACGGTTTCCCGTCGAAATCAATACAGCCCTGGGGGCAAGGTTGGTAATCACAATTTTATTGGTCGATATTTGTATGTTTTCAGTGTTCAAACACGTGTATAACATAACATTTGTTTCGCGATTGATAAAAACTTTTTCAATGAACATCTGTTTTTAAAAAACAATGTGAATTACAACATTCCCGCTGGAATACATTTCGAACGATATTTGTTCTATGATTGTTCTATTATGAAATTGACAACTTTCAAATGTTTTTATTAATTGCATTCTTTTTTATAGGAACACGCCGTAATCTGTATCTACACTATAACGAAGCTGAAAGAGTAGAATGGAACTGGCTAGAAGAACACGTGGTAACGTTTTGCTCGATATTGAAGATGATCTTGCTGATAAAATCGCTAATTTTAAAACTAGAGTTAAATATCCTTTTATGGATGAACTGTTTTTAGAACTCAACAGTGCAATGCAAATTACAGACAAAGAAATTTTAGCCTTCGACGTGTTCAATCCAAACTGCACGAAAAATGATGAAGGTAAAAAAGGCTTGATTCGGGAGTTGGTTAATTTTTATGGAAATGAAAAATCTTCAACGTTTCAAGGTGAAGTTAACTCAGCGCTACCATTATTTAATGTCTCCGACCAAGTTGAGCAAACGTCTGATTATTTTTTAGAAGATTATGGTAAATCATTGAAAGACTTGGAGAAAAAATTCAACGACGAAGTGCTCGCTATGGTTAAAGAGGGGAAGCTGACAGCTGCCAATATTGATAAGTACAAATCCGAACACCCGATTTCACCTGACTTAATTTACAAAGATATGTTTGGTAATTATGAGCAGTATCTGGAGATTATGCAAATCTTTAAGTTATCCCTACTAATTCCACCCAGTACCTCTAATATTGAACGAGGATTCTCTGTACTTAACTTAGTTCACACAAAGCAAAGAAATAGACTGGCTGTTAAATCGCTCGATCGAATTCTCCGCATTGCTCTAGTTGGTCCTTATAAGTTAGATGATGATACCTACGAAGTACTTATTAACAACTATAGAGAAAAGCCACGTCGTATTGCACTATAGAGAACATAGTTATTCCTTATCAAAGCAGTTTTAAGCCTTTGTTAGTGTGAGAAAATAAAAATGTGATTGGTCTATTTTCTATTTGCGATTTTTATTTTCTATTTAGTGCACAATGTCCAAAATTGGTCAAATAAAAATTTTGCAGCTTCGTTCTTAGGGCTTCTTTCTTGACGTTTACGTCTCCTTTCTTTCCCAGTTAAACATTAAGAGAGAAAAGTCCTGGAAACAAGTTTGGCAAATTTAGCAGATTTAATAACACTTTATATTGACCACCATTTTGAGGCCTCATACACATGGTAAATGGTTAAAAACCTTTTCAAAACGCGTCCAAATTTTCTCTTTCCCTTCGCAAGTTTGCTGAACCCCTTACAGGTTTTATGAAACATGTGCAAGTTTTCTTTTTTCCCTTCGCGAGTTTAATAAACCATCACAACAGTGAAGAAAAATATGGAATATGACTTTGAACAGGTTCTCAAATAAATCTACAACGAACAGACTTCGTGCCATTATATAAAAAACAGGAAACTAAACAGGTGGCCTATATATATTTATATTGTATATAAGTATTAATTCTGTGAAGAAAGTTTTAACAGATATTTATCAGCAACAAAGACTAAAAACGAAAAATATATAAAATTATGTAATAAAATGCAAGTAATAATTGTATTATACAAAATTTTGCTGTTTTGAGTGCCGCAAAGCCATTTTCTGGCGATCAGGGACCTCAAAACCCAAAAAGATACTAACCTAAGCAAAAGTCGGGTATAAGAAAACGGTAGTCCCAAAAAAACTCTGGATACGTCACTGTGATACTAACAGCCTAGTTGACATGATGCAACATGTCTCTGCTGCTTCTCGTGCTCTACCTTTTAGTAGAGTACCGGTAATCGGGGAGTTACAAATTCAGTAAGTTGGGGAGTTACGGAAAGGGAGTTGGGGAGTTAAGTCTCCCATTTTAATTTTTGTAAAATTCTCCGTCGCCGAAACAACGGAAAAATATCTCAAAAACGAAAAGCGCATCTCCGAATCTCCGTTTTTTTTCATAAATATTTAGTTGGTTTTAACTGACCGCTTTCGCAGGGGTTCGCTGTTATTTCAATGGTTTTTCAATCATTAAATTTCTTTGTTTTTCATTGGGACAGCGGCGTCATTTCTCACTGGTCACTTTCACAAGGGTCCGCATTTCGTTTCTAATGATATTTTAAGATTCTATTTCTTTGTTTTCCACCCAAGCCTGAGTATTTGCTAATAGCTGATACGGTAAAATATTGACCTCAAGTTTTCGCCGGACATGTAACTCAGTGTACCGTAGAAATTTGTAACTCCCTAAGGGCCTTTTTATATGAGACCGGGAAAATGACCGAGATCTCGGATATTTGCGGAAGAACGCTGAAAATTGAAATCGTGTTTATATGGTGCATATTCATCTCGCCCCGGTTACAACGGGAAACTCGGTCAACCGAGATCCCGGGCAAGTGAGCCGGGATCCCGGTCACACGGGATCAATATTTGTCCATGTAAACAGAAAAACCTGGTGTGGCAAAGTACGGAAAAAGTTTATGTAACCTTAGAGGAGCAAATAATTATCACTATTACTGCATATCAATGGACATATTTGTTTTGGTATCATAGTGTATTTGTAATATAAAGACAATAAAACCATGAAACATGCTGAAAACACCAAGTTTCACTTAAATTATAATTGAGAATAATCTAAGATTAACTTTTAATCCTGTTTCAAGCGTGTGGAAGATTTTAATGAATAATATTTAAATTGGTCAGAAATGACGGAATACTGAAATTTTCAAAAAATTTGAGAAATAATTAATAGTGATAACACAGTTGTTTCAAGCATCAACAGTATCGCTATCTTCTTTTTTCTGTCGATGGAAGCCATATTTGCTTACATATTCACTCCGCCACTTTTAATTTCATCCTAATTTTTCTTCATATAAACCCGGGATGGAAAATGACAAATTTACATATAAACCCGAGTTGATATTAGTATGAAGCGGGAGGCGGGTCAATAATGCGTAGTCCAATTTCGTTTCAATTTATTGTGCGACCACCATTTCTAGAAATCGTGGTCCAAGACTTTTGCGACGGCGCTTTCTAGAAATAGTGGTCGAAAATCGCGACCCCTCTTTTAGAAAGCGGCATCCAAAAACGGCGGTGCTTCTTAGAATTAGGCGTCAGAATAATTTTTTCGGCCACGCGTTCTAGAAAGCAGCGCCCAGAGTTCTTTAGGACCACGCATTCTACAAAGCATCGGTGCAAATAGTGTCCGCCGACGCGTTCTAGAATGCGTCGGCGCTCAGAAATAATGTTTGTATCTTAAATTAGAAATGTCAATGTTGTTTTTAAATAGAATTTATGATAATGTTTCATAGAAGCTTAACAACACACCTGGAGATGGTCTAGAAATATGCGTTCAGCACATTAAAACAATTACGACGACTCTTCCTAGAAGAAGGCGTCCAACAAAAAAATCAACGAGGTTGCGCCGACTCTTTCTAGAAATAGGCGTCCAGAGAAAAATGAGCAAAGTTACGCCGACTCTTTTTAGGAAGAGGCGTCCAGACAAAATGAGCAAAGTTGCGCCGACTCTTTCTAGAATAAGGCGTCCAGAGAAAAATGAGCAAAGTAACGCCGACTCTTTTTAGGAAGAGGCGTCCAGACAAAATGGGCAAAGTTGCGCCGACTCTTTCTAGAAATAGGCGTCCAGAGAAGAGTAAAGTTGCGCCGACTCTTTCAGGAAGAGGCGTCCAGACAAAATGAGTAAAGTTGCGCCGACTCTTTCTAGGAAGAGGCGTCCAGACAAAATGAGTAAAGTTGCGCCGACTCTTTCTAGGAAGAGGCGTCGATCCTGCATAATTGCCCTGTAAATTTGCGCGGATGCTTTCTAGAATTTATTTCTAGACATTATTAGTTTGAGATACAGAGTCAATAATATGATTCAACTTATACTTACTTGCAACGAACTGTTTATTATGGACCAGAATTTTATAAAACTGTTACGTAAAGCAGAAGAATCGATAAAGGAAAATAAAAATTCCTTAAAGTCGCAATATCATGCACCTAAGCACGCCACTTTAAACCAAGGACAGCCACCTTATCTTCTCGCAAAATCTCAACTTGAAATGTAAGATATAAAAAATGGCAAAAATGGTTTCATTAAGTGAGAGTACAATTTAGAGACGTCTTCGTCAATTTGGATTGTCCGTCAGTAATACATACATACATATTGATGACAAAAAGCTGGATGAATCTGTTCAACAATTTGTGAAACGTTTCCCTAATTGTGGATATCGACGAATGGATGGCTTTCTTATGTCTAAAGAAATTCGTGTTACTGAAAAAAGAATTAGAGAATCCATGAGAAGAGTAGAAGAAGAGTATAATCATGTCAGCTCAAACTTATTTCACTAACCAATTAAACACATTACTTTAGATTCTGAGGCTAGTAAAGATAATATAGATAAAATATTTTTCTGTCCGAAGAGTCCAAAAGGTTTTTCAGGCCAAATATGTGACATCTATTAAATAAAATGTCATTCAGAGTCAACTGTTTCAACATTCTGGTTTATCATGCCAGTAGAAAATATCTCAAGTTGTGCATAAATAGTTTATTTATTATATACATTAAATATATACAAAGCAATCATTTTGTGTTTCTTTATATAAATTGTATATTAGCACGCAATCTTGCGATAAAGCGAAGATTAGCTAGCTAGCTAGCTAGGTATAAACATCTTTGATTTTAACAATTTGATCTTGAGAAAGCCCACCAAAGTCTTAACTAAATATAAAAAAGAATTATTAAGTTACTTAGCTACAGAACACAATGCAAAATGCAAAACTGTAGGATAAAAAATGGCTACTCTTTACAGAAAAATATAAAATAGGAGAAACAAGAATAAAAAAAAAACTATTAGCCATTGTTGAAGTTTTACAACCTATAAAACAATTTCTTAAAATCAAAGGTGCTCTATTAGCAAAAAAATAATATCAAAGTCCCTGCAAAATAAAGTAATTTAGTGTTTTGTCCCTTACCTCGTGCACTGCCAAACTTTAGCTAGCTCCAAAATCGATTTTCTAGAAAAGAAAGAGAACTATAGCTAGCTACAGTTGATTTTATATATATAGAACACAGACAGAATAACAGAATACAGAATAGTTTGCTGCCAAAGAGGAAAAAATTAGGTAACTAGCTAGCTAGCTATGCACGTACACATAATCTTCACACGCGAGATCATTGAAAGATTCTTTTTCATTTGCATTACCGTTAGTGGCGTCAGTGAGAATCCTTGCAGCTTCCTGCACTGCTGCTATAAGGTCTTTCTTTCCATCCAGCCATCAACTTGGCCAACCACGCTTCGTCCACACGTTGTTTTCCTAGAAATGTCTAATTTGCAGGACAAATTATTCAGGTTGGACGCCTCTTTCTAGAAAGCATCGGCGCAAATTTACGGGTCAAATATGTGTTATGTCGCACATGCTCTATTCGGCATAATACACCAAGAACTTTATTGTATTGACTCTGAGGCCTAGATTAGACGCCTCATTTTTGCCGCGCGAAACTTAATCACACATTGCAGCCGATTTTTATGGTAATTTACCGACAGGTGAGAAAATTCTAGTAATTACAGATTCATTTTCAAAGTTCCCGATTGTTGAAGTTATGAAATCTACGACGTTCAATATTGTATCTACCCGCCTTGATAATCTCTTTTCAATTTTTGGTTATCCCGAAATGATAAAAACGGATAATGGACCCCCTTGGGACAGTCATGAAATTGATCTATTTTTTAAATCACGTGGTATTGTACATGACAGTTCAATTCCTTATTGGCCCAGAAGCAACGGGCAAGCTGAGCGTTTTATGCCAAACTTGAGCAAATTAATCCGTCACTCATTCGACGCTGGTACCGACTGGAAAGATACCTTACGATCAATGCTCCTGAATTACAGAAACTGCGTTCATCCAGCAACTAACGAAAAACCTTCAACATTATTTTTTGGTCGTGAAATCAACACAGGAATACCGACAATGAACAACAAAACGTCACCACAGTACGACACCGTCAAACGTCACCACGATACTTACACTCACAAAGCAAAACAAACCGCTGACAAACATTGCCGTCCTGCAATCCCAATCAAAGTTAACAGCCAAGTCTTCATAAGAAGGGGTGTAAGAAATAACAAATTCCAAACAACATATTTACCAGATATGTACACAGTAGTTACAGTCAATGGTACCCAAATAACAGTTAAAAATAACAGAACAAATATCATTATCAAACGCCATATTTCATTTGCAAAACTTGTTTATAACAAAACAAATGCAACAGATCAGAAATCCGACACAGTCAACGACGATAATATAACACGAAAACAATATCCACTGCGATCTAAGAAACAGTAAACATTAATCTAAAACGATGGGGAGATGTTATGTCGCACATGCTCTATTCGGCATAATACACCAAGAACTTTATTGTATTGACTCTGACATATTTTATTTAGTTAAGATTTACGTTATGTTAAGCAAGCACGTCTCTTTTCTTCTCTCTGCCAACCCACGCAACATAACAATATGCAGGATGGACGCCTCTTTCTAGAAAGCATCGGCGCAAATTTACGGGTCAAATATGCAGGTTGGACGCCTCTTTCTAGAAAGCATCGGCGCAAATTTACGGGTCAAATATGCAGGATGGACGCCTCTCTAGTAGAGAAAGAGTCGGCGCAACTTTGCTCATTTTGTCTGGACGCCTCTTCCTGAAAGAGTCGGCGCAACTTTACTCATTTTGTCTGGACGCCTCTTCCTAGAAAGAGTCGGCGCAACTTTGCTCATTTTGTCTGGACACGCCTCTTCCTAAAAAGAGTCGGCGTAACTTTGGTCTTCTCTGGACGCCTATTTCTAGAAAGAGTCGGCGCAACTTTGCTCATTTTGTCTGGACGCCTCTTCCTAAAAAGAGTCGGCGTAACTTTGCTCATTTTTCTCTGGACGCCTCGTTGATTTTTTTGTTGGACGCCTTCTTCTAGGAAGAGTCGTCGTAATTGTTTTAATGTGCTGAACGCATATTTCTAGACCATCTCCAGGTGTGTTGTTAAGCTTCTATGAAACATTATCATAAATTCTATTTAAAAACAACATTGACATTTCTAATTTAAGATACAAACATTATTTCTGAGCGCCGACGCATTCTAGAACGCGTCGGCGGACACTATTTGCACCGATGCTTTGTAGAATGCGTGGTCCTAAAGAACTCTGGGCGCTGCTTTCTAGAACGCGTGGCCGAAAAAATTATTCTGACGCCTAATTCTAAGAAGCACCGCCGTTTTTGGATGCCGCTTTCTAAAAGAGGGGTCGCGATTTTCGACCACTATTTCTAGAAAGCGCCGTCGCAAAAGTCTTGGACCACGATTTCTAGAAATGGTGGTCGCACAATAAATTGAAACGAAATTGGACTACGCATTATTGACCCGCCTCCCGCTTCAAATATTAGCCCGCTACCAGGAAACTCGATGGGCGAGTTTCCCGGTTCTCATATAAAAAGGTCCTAACTCCCCAACTCGCAACTTCCTAACTTCCCGGTTTTGTAACTCGAACATTTCCTAGACTCCTTTTAGTAGTACACTTGAAGCAGAAGTCGCTGGCGTCAGCGACGTAGACGAAGTCTAGAAGACTGAAAGATTATCAAAGGTATCAAAGGTAAGGTAAATCCTGTTTCCTTTTTTCTGTCTCCAACTGATCTTAATGAAGTGGCATCCTGCATCTTATGCCTTAACAATAAAAGCTAGCATAGCTAGCTAAGCTAATTATAACGGAACCAAATAGTTAGTGGCGCCGTAGATTAGTGGTTATAGCTCTCGTACTCTGTGCGGGAGACCGGGGTTCGATTCCTCTTGACGGCGATTCAACATGGGCGAGTGAATGTTACCATAGCCCCGGGTTAACCCAAGCCATGTGAGGGAAATTGGGGAGATGGCACACTGTGTGGGCCGTTGGATGTTGCCGGGAGTTGTCTAGTAGAGCGCGGGTCCTAATTGGGTCTGCGTAGCTCAAAATGAGCATTAAATACTCTAGGCCACCATCAAAAATATGTTATGTTCGCGTCCTCCGACCGACTCACTTTTGGCAATAAAAACCCGAGTCGGTAAGTCGGAAAAAACCCGGAAAAAACTTTTTGATCCAAACGATATATATTTGAAAAAAAAAATTTGTGAGAACTAATTTTCCCAAAATTGACAAAAACTCGCGAAAATTAATTCCCGTAAAAATTAATATCTTTAGGGTACTCATGGCAAGTTTACAGACAGGGCGGCGAAAAAAGGGTCTGTCGAGTGGCGCTATACTGTTTTTTGGCCCTGGGAACGAATTTTGCCCCCATCTGAAAATCCCGGGAAAAAATACGCCCGACCGACCGACCGACTCATTTTTGCGGGGTCTTCAGGACGCGAACATAACATATTTTTGATGGTGGCCCTAGGACTCTCCATCTAAGCCATGGCCCCTCCTGGAAATAATAGACAGGGTATATCCCTCGATATTTGTGAGGCTAGCCATGTAAAATATGCACATCTATCTATCTATCTCAGTATGTCACCTCTCAGGGGCTCTAGTAGATGGTGGAGAGAGAGAGATAGAACACTATTGGATACTCGAGAATAGCTATAGCTAGCTAGCTAGCTACAGTACACAGCCAACCAGCTACATATAGTTATACCAGCTGCACACTTTAGCTAGCTTATCCAGTTACATGAGTTTTATATATAGCTAAAACAAATTTAATTAGCTAAACTAGCTAGCTAGCTTCGTTACGTGCAGAAACCTTGTTCATCGAAAAACTAACCTAATAACAACAACCCTAGCTACAACCCTGGTCATAAATTTTGAGGAAAATGACAGAATATCAATTTTTTACCCCCTCTCCCCAACTTCAATGTTGTGGTTTGTATTTGGTTTATTTTTATTATCAAAGTTGGTCAGGGATACAACTCAACATTGAAATTGGGGGAGGGGGAGGGGGGATGGTAGGGTATGAATTTTTCAAAATTCCCATAATATTTTGGCCAGACTGAGAATTTTCCTATGTTGACATAGTCATAGTGTCCCACACAAAGTCGGGCCTTATACAAAATCGGGAGAAAATATTTGTCTTGCTGTAGCCGCCAGACTTTGAAAGTTTTTGCCCTATGTGGTGCATGTATGAAAAATTACAGTGCTAATTGAAAAAAAGAAGAAATAAAGAAATTATTTATGATAAAATAAAGAGAAACTTTTTACCATAAGTATAAGAAAACCACTGTATTGCAAAAAATGCCTTTTGGTCAGCTTGCGCAATTAAACCAAATTAGGCCTAGTCAAAGAATGGTACGAAACCCATAGATATTGAAGTAGAAAATGAAGATCGAGATCCTTATTGTATTGTATTGTATTGTTTCTGCTTTTAGTGTCGCAGCAAAGAGAACATGAAGATAGTACTGTATGTGCAACACTGATGATCTTGAACAACAATCTTGTGACTTGGCTTCTGTGAGTTCTGTGAAAGAAAATACATCAGTTGACGCGGAAGAAGATCATACCGGTAATAATTATAATCATTATTTCCACCTTGGAGGAAAGAATACGGAAGGAGAAACAACTCTTTTAATTCTATTGAAACACTGCGTGAGGTTCTAGCAGGTGTCTGTATAGAAACTTAATTTGAAATTTTGGCGGTTGTGTGACTAAATTATTCGTGAATAACAATTCGCAACTATGATTGGTTATAAAAACAATTAGATAATTTGATGATGAATTTGATAATATTATCAAAACAAAAAGCCATATTGAAATCGGTAAAATAATTTGGTTCTTATGTTAACATAATTAGCGAAGAAGCACATGCTCGACACTTTTGTAAACAAAAAGAAAAAGTTTATATCTTGTTTTAAAACGACGTTCTGTTATAAGAAGTTATTTCTTGAGTTAGAATAAACATTAATTCAGCACACATTTTGTCGGCACTCGTCCGGCGCATATCTATCTATATTGTTTTTCATGATCAAAGTGGTATACTCAAGCCTGTAAAAATAGGTTAATATCACGGTTAAACGCTTTTTTTCAAACGTATCGTTGAAGTTTTTAACAGCAATGTTTACCGACTTATATTAGGCACACTTTCCATACAAATTTCACGTGCCTGCAGCGTGTTACAGTCAGATTTCAATAGAAAAAAGTTAGCCCCTATTAAAGGAGAATATGGAATTTGATCATTTTTTTGCGAAAAAGACTCGGTCGAGCACCTCACGCACTGATTCTTTTGAAATTAAAAACAATAGAAAATTCAATACATTTAAAGCGTACAGAAATGAAGTTGTTTCTCCTTCCGTATTCTTTCCTCCAAGTTTCCATGAAGAAAATTGCTCAAACTTGTTTGCCATAAGTTATTATAAAATGTTTACATTTCTCTTTTAAAAAATCATCGTTGAAAGCTTACTATGAAATGGACGAGTATTAAAAATCTCGAATGTAACTTTCTTGGTTCGTTGGTGACACTAAGGCCTCATTAATTGTTAGTGAAAGTGAAGAAGTATCGTTGAGTTTGCTCCCTAAATCAACTAAGAACATACGTGATTCAGTACGTGATGATCTTGTGCAACCAGATGTATTAAGGTCCTACATTAATGATGAATTCATCGAACGACTTAATCAATAACGACAAAGAAGAAACGTTCAAGCTGGAAGTGTGGCAATTGTAAGGCTTTCATAAAAACTACTTTGGGTGGTTGTTATTCCTGCCCAGAGTCAGTCGAAAATCGTCAATATTAAAATGCCCTACTTTGGGTGGTTTTTATTCCAGCTCAAAGTAAGTCAAAAGTAGTCATGTTTTTTATTTAAATCAAAAGTCGGGTACTTTGTGTATGCTCTATTTTGGGCATGCTTTTGCTGAAATAGCTGTAGATTAAGAGTTTAAATTTTGGTTAAATATGTGCTTATAAGAGCGAATTTTCAGTAAGTTTAAGTTCAGGCATAAAAATAGTAAAGCTTAAAGTAGTTTAATAAAGTTATTTTAAGACGCAAGAATGCAGTTTCAACTGATAAAAGAATCTGTTTTACTTTGCATAGTTTTGCCCTTCTTGGGTTATGATTTAAAAATGACCGACTTTGGGCAGCCGCAGTGGAACAATAGCATTGAAAATTTTAAGAGGAGGGTGCCGATAAGCCGCAAAGGGCGAGTTCGGGCGACTTTTCGAATTAAATTGGCGGTTGTCCTC
Source organism: Hydractinia echinata (assembly GCA_030067915.1). Classification (NCBI taxonomy): domain Eukaryota; kingdom Metazoa; phylum Cnidaria; class Hydrozoa; order Anthoathecata; family Hydractiniidae; genus Hydractinia; species Hydractinia echinata. Next base: position 241,833 of record JASGCC010000277.1, read on the forward strand.
CGAAACCGCGTGCACTTTCCCGAACTCGCCCGGAGCATTCCCGAAATGCAATTCCTTGTACCATGCGGACGACAGTTTGAAGAAGGCGCTTGAAGAGAAAAGAGTTAATAAAGTTTATATATAAGTTATTTATCAAGTAAATCTTATCAAAAACAGTTGTTTTAAGAACTTCGCTACAACATAGTAAGTTTATTTTAATTAAGATTTCGGATTACATCCGAGATCTTATTAAAACGGGCGGTCTTTTTCTTCTCCATCTTCTTCGACCGATTTTTTAACCGATTGCCGTTACGTCACGACTTTCAAAGTCCGAAACTGGCCCCGCGTCCTAGCTCTACGCCAGTTGTGTGCGTATCTTATAATTCGTAAAATTGGGAAAGAATGAAGACTGCGTTACGAATTTGATCACAAATATTGTTATAGACTGGTATTTTAATATTATTTAATGAGCTATGCTAGATGCTCCTTTAAATTTTCATTTCCAGTTATGTTTTTAACGAGGCGGATTTTGTTCGACTAAACTGAGCTCTAGGGGTTAAGGTACGAGTTTTTTTTTTAACCAAGATATTTATTAACTAAATAATTTTATTTTTTGACAATATAACACTAAAGGACGTAGACGTTAAACGTGGAAAGATAACAAAACATTAGTTGACATTACATAAACTAAAATATCGATTTAACAGTTCAATTTTCTCGGATAATTGCCAACTCATTTGTAATCAGCACGTCGTTGTCGCACATACTACGGATAGAATAACTTCTGGAACCACGCAGACATACAATTGCCGAACGCACCAAACTAAACGAAATTTTGCGTCTCAGCCACGCTACAACTTCTCCCTTTGTTTCATCTCTTTTTTCCGCGATCATGTCGGCTAGTCTGGATATAAAAACACTTGTTTCTCGACTCATACCCCCGTTGATGCTAAATATCAAAGGTGTAAACGTCCCTTGTTCGACATCTATGATGCGTCTGTTATAAGATCTTTTTTTTCTCTTTTTCTTGAGAAGCAAATAATGATGACGCAAATAATGATTGTTTGGCGTCGATAACTTGGAGCAATGGGATTAAAAATCCTTACATCTAAAAATGCTCGTTGTCCTCTCTGCCAAAAACCTATTACACTTATATCTGCTCTTGCTTCAGCGTCTGTAACTGCTGAACGGGGAAAATCAGTTGCTTCAGTGGTCAGGGCAATCAGGGGAGGTTCACATCGTATATCTCTGCATACCTCCTGCAATAAAGTAGCCATCAAATCACGTAGTTCGTTGTGACGAATATTCACAAAACCTCCAACATGACATGACAATGCATGCTCAATCGAATTTTGTTTGCCACATGCACAAATTAGTGGCAATCCTTTAATACTCCATCCATAACGTAGAAAAACGCTGTAGAAAAATTCACGCTTATTCAGGAAAAATCCATGGTCTTTTAATGGTAGAGTTGTTAACCAGCTAGAAGCACCAGTCGACTTTGCAATTTCGTTTAATTTTGCTTCATCTTGGGATAATTGTGTCGTCACATCTTTTAGCTTGTTTAAATAGAATACATTCCTTTCCCTGGACACCTTTGACTTAACTTGCTTGCTCGTCAATGCAGTTGTTGTCATCATCAAGTTTTGATGCTTTATCTCTTTCGTAAGTTCGTTAGTGAGAAGTTTTGAAAATTCATATTCCATTTTCGAGATCTCAACAACATTTATCAAACCAAGGCCTCCCATTTTCACCGGAAGAGACAACAATAATCTCTCGTCATCGCTACATGCCCTTCCATCACATAAGGCTGGAATCAATATTGTGCGAATTACATCTTCTAATGGTTGCAACAACTCTGAAATACAAGGTATTGTTCGAATATAATAGTTAAATTTATGCCTGTATCCAGATATAAAGGCAGAATAAGCAGCTTGAGGTTGAACTTCTGCAATTGCTGATAAACTCAGCAGTTCGTGCACCCATGTATTGACCAAGTCTTCTACGTAACGTTTCTTGTATTCAAGGGAATCAATTGAGGCGCCAAGATGTTTTCTTCCTTCAGATGTTATGTTGATGTTAAAGTTTTTGAATACTTCTCTAGCCAGCTCCTGCCTGACAGCTTTAATTATTAGCCATGATTTGGACGCTTCTGGATAGTAGCCAATTAATGGGCCCTTTTCGATAATCATTTGCCACTAATTTTTAAGGCGTGCTAGCTCGCCTCCAGCACTGATATCATCAGCATAAGCTACATGTTTTACCTTGTGTACATCAACAGTTCTAGCAGGGGGCGAATACCAAGTGCATATATTGCCATCGCTGTAGGATCTCCCTGAGTGGTTCCCTCACAAGATAATATCTCCAGTCCACCAGTAACAAATAATCTCGCTTTAGTCTGATAGTAGTTGGTAACATAAATAGCTAGTTTCGGACAAATAATTTTCAGATTGTGCTATAAAACTCTTCTGTTCAAACTATTAAAAGCATTGATGCGTCTACTAAAAGCACACCATCAGTTCCTTCATATTCAAATATATCCTTCATTGCCTGAAGCGCTGCTTCGCATCCGGAGTCTTGTCCAGCACATAGTTGGAAGTTTCCAGCTGCATCGATAACGTCGCGTTTGACAAGAGACATTATGGATTTGCCAATAATTCGTCTTAATACCTCCCCAATAATAATGGGGCGCACACCAGGTGATTTGTCCAGGGGTATGAGGCGACAAGCAATATAGCATTCTAGAGAATTGCCTCTCTCACTAATTTTTTCTATACACAAGGTTCTAGTCATTTTAGCGATAGCATTGCATAGATCTGTAGAGTATGAACCAAATGATTTCGACACCAATATTCTTCTCCACCCATCAGCGTCCAGATTTGATGGTCCAGCACCACCTTTCGTTCTCAAGGCAGCTTTTCGTATTGCATCACCGGTTAATTCATTGAATGCAGCACTGTCAATCAATTCAACAGGTCCTTGAAGAAGAAATTCATCAAATCGTTCTTTCGCCGCAGGGTGTTTCATTTTCAAAATTCTTAGCATCATTAATTTGCAATATGTCCTGTTTTCCTTCACATGATAGTAGCTTCAATGCCGCGTTCACTTTTCCCGAAAACATCAAATCTCTAAAAGATTTTGCTAGAGATTCTGTCGATCTATGATTTCTGCCAGTGATTAGATTTTTTTGAAACGCTCTGGACTCTCTCACAAGTGTATCGAAATCACCATCCATCCATAATTGCAAACGAATATTTAAGCAATTAGAGTGTTCTTTCGATTTTGATGACCTGCTGGGTTTCTGTAAAAAAAGGGAAGGCATGACCATCAGCGCTTTAATGGCAACACATTCCGTAATGCTCTGTAAAAAAAGGGAAGGCATGACCATCAGCGCTTTAATGCTAACACATTCCGTAATGCGCTATTGTTGGTCCATGAGTCGACAAGTCTCGTGCATTCAGCAATGAATCTCTTTCCAGCAGAGCCGCTCGGCAAATTAAACATATTCCGTCTCCATTTGACAACTTCATCGTACGCAGCATTTAGGATAACCGTCAAGTCATGGATCGTATGATGACCCCAAATCTCTTATAATAATACGAAGACTGTGTCTGTCCGTAACAGGCAAAGTGGATGTGTTTATTTTCCTTTGAAGTTAGCCGAAACTGCATGTCTTTTTTGCAGAGAAAAGCCGCGAGTTTTGGTTTGTTTACCTTATAAACCACGTGATCAAAATAAAGCAATTTAATTTGCTAAACAAAGTCACGTGATCGAAATAAAGCAATTGAATTTGTTGAAAATTCCAAGTTTCCACTGACAATCATAACAACAAGTGAAAAAAAAATTTTCAAGTTCAGGAAGGTGACTGAAGCAGGTTTAAAGAAAGTTTTTAGGAGAAATTAAAAAAATGAACAGCGAAGTTTAAAAGTTGTAGCGGGCGTGTATATAGAGAGCTAGGTAAAGAAGTTATTATTATATATATTTGTTTAATATACGAGCAAAAACAGCATATATAGCTAGCTATTTTCATCTTTTTTGTCAAGATTAACAAACAACAACTTACAACAGAGATAAACACGACGACCTAGCTAGAGCATTAAATTCTTAAAAAGTAAGAAATTTTATTTATCTTTCCCGCTGATATTTTTTACATTTTGTCCTGTCACATGTTTTGTTTATATAACAAAATTCTTGGATTTATGCTGCGCGTTTCTTTGATTGCATCGTTCCTTCAGCAAGAAAAACATTAGCTACCTATATTTAAGATCTGAGAAGGAGAAAAAGGAGGCCGGTTTGTGACTTCCATTATCAAAAGAACAATGTGATTTATTTTATAAGCAAAACGTTTGATAGTTGTTTGTTTTTGTAAATGTTTTTTTTTTTGAAGAAGTTTCAACTTTGCACTACTGTATCAGCTCATAGTTAGCTATGGCAAAGTTTAGTATGTAATGAAAGATTTTAAGTAAGTTATGTATATATATATATATATCTAATTCTTATTTTTTTTTTTTAGAATTTGTGGTTCCAATAGCTAGGTTTTGTATTTTTACTCTCATGTCTAACCCAGAGAGTAATAACAGTAACAACCCTGTACGTAGTTTTAGGCTTTTTAATAATGCAGGCAGGTTTGTATTACAACGCCCTGAAAATAATCAAAGGTTAGTAGGTCTCATTATGGGCCAGATACCAGATATTCATATTCCTCAACCAGATATGCCACATCAGATAAATGTCATACCACGTACATCAATTATTGATGATGTGTCTTTAGCTAGGCGTAGACTTGCACAACGTGTCGCATCTCTGCGCCATGCTGACACAGTTAACCAAGTTAACAACAGACGTCACAGTGATGCTGTTAGGCAGGCAGCAAGCCGCAGTGCTGAATCTAATGAGCAGACTGCCAATAGACGTGCTCGAGATGCTGCAAGGCAAGTTAATGCTCGGCAAAGGCAAAATGTTGGTCAGGTTGCAAATAGAAGACGAGCAAATGCACAACGACATCTTGCTGTTCATGCTCGCAGAAATGCCCCATATTATAATGAGTCTAGGAAATGTTCGAGTTACAAAACCGGGAAGTTAGGAAGTTGCGAGTTGGGGAGTTAGGGAGTTACAAATTTCTACGGTAAACCGAGTTACATGTCCGACGAAAACTTGAGGTCAATATTTTACCGTAACAGCTATTCGCAAATACTCGGGCCTCCTGCGCCCTGTAGCAAACCGCGTGGAGCCAATAATTTACGAAAGATTATTATAGATAAAAAAACGTTATTTTTTTTCTGTAATTATCACAATCAGGAGAGTTGGTATCATCATCCGATATGGTTATAAAAGTATTCTGTAGAAGTTATAGGATTTAAAAGTATTGTAATTAAAAGTTTTATATGCCTCAATTGAGTTAATAAAATTACGTACCTTTGAGGAGGGCGTTTGTGTTTCTTTCGTTAAATCAATGTTGAAGCAAAAGAGGAAAAACGTGGGAAATGCAAATTGTTTTGTATTTCATTTTCCTACCCGAAATACAGTGGTGATAGAAATCTGTTCCTTATCTTTGTGCAATACCCCTTTATATGCACCAGTTTTTTTTGAAAAAAAAAGAACTATAAAATTAAAAAAGGTTTGGGACAGAAACCGCCCCTAAGTGGCTGTAGAAACTAGAAACCCGCAATAACCGCTGCTAGGTTGGGTGGAAAACAAAGAAATAGAATCTTAAAAGATCATTAGAAACGAAATGCGGACCCTTGTGAAAGTGGCCAGTGAGAAATGACGCCGCTGTCCCAATGAAAAACAAAGAAATTTAATGATTGAAAAACCATTGAAATAAAAGCGAACCCCTGCGAAAGCGGTCAGTTAAAACCAATGCGCTTTTCGTTTTTGAGATATTTTTCCGGTGTTTCGGCGACGGAGAATTTTACAAAAATTAAAATGGTAGACTTAACTCCCCAACTCCCCTTCCGTAACTCCCCAACTTACTGAATTTGTAACTCCCCGATTACCGGTACTCTATTATAATGTTGCACGTCAACATGTATTGCCTAATGTTTATTATTTAGGTGTTATGGACAAAAAATGTGAGTATTGTCAAGCTATAAAGTTTGAAAATGAAGAGTGTTTTAAATGCTGTCATAAAGGCAAAGTCACACTCAATAATTTGTCTCCTTACCCTGAGCAGCTAAGGCAACTGTTAACAAATACTGATACTGTTCAGGCAAGGAACTTTCAAACAAATTTACGTAAGTATAATAGTGCAGTTTCGTTTGCTTCATTTGGGGCAAATCTTCGTCCTCCCCCTGGCCGTGGACCACCATGCTTTCGAATCTGCGGTCAAATATGGCATCGCGTTGGGGATCTTCATCCTGCTGAAGGACATACTCCTGTTTTTAACCAACTTTATATTTATGAAGCAGGTAGAGCACTCAATGAAAGAATGGCACGTCCTGAAAATAATGGTTGTAGAGAAGACGTGATGCAAACTGTTCAAGATGTAATGAACATTGTTAGCCCTTTTGCTGCTGCATACAGGTATATGGCTGAAGTGGAAGCTGATGAAATAGCTCGGGCAGCAGCTGAAAACCGTGTCCCATCAGAAGTACGCATGTGCATGAGAGTTGGCAGTGATCGAAGGCGATACAACTTGCCACATCATAACGAAGTAGCCGCAATTTTGGTAGGCCAAGATGGAGCTCCTCCTGGAAACAGGGATATTATTACCTACCCACGTGGAGGCAATTTGCAAAATATTTCTACATTATCTGCAAATTTAGAGCCAATGGTTTATTTTTTTCCAAGGGGTGAACCAGGTTGGTATCATGGAATACCCCATGTTGCTGAACGTGCAACCCGTACTCGAAATATTACTACAATGTTGCAGTATTATACTTACCGTGTAGCTGTTCGGGAAAATTTTAGCCCAATTCATTATGGTAAGAAATTATTTCAACAGTATTGTGTCGATTCTTACGTTAAAGTTGAGGGTAACAACTTAAATTACATTCGTGCGAATCAAACAAACCTGCGTGTTGACAGTTATGAAGGTTTAGCTGACCACTTGAATGCACAAGCTGAAGAGCGAGGCCTTCAACCAGGACGTATTGTTGTCCTTCCTTCAAGTTTTCAAGGAAGTCCACGTGCCATGGCTCAGAACTATCAAGATGCTATGGCTGTCATTGGTAAATTTGGAAAACCAGATTTTTTTCTGACTTTTACCTGCAATCCAAAATGGTGTGAGGTTACGGAAAATTTGTTTGCAGGTCAACATGCACATGATCGGCCTGATTTAGTTTCTCGAGTATTTAAATTGAAACTAAATGAACTCCTAAAAGATGTTACTGAAAGGGGAGTTCTTGGTAAAACTGTATCACATGTTTATGTTATAGAATTTCAAAAGAGAGGTTTACCTCATTGTCATTTGTTACTTCATTTAGATCCCAATGATAAACTCAGGGATGCAGATGACATAGACAGTGTTATTTCAGCCGAAATTCCTAATCAACAGGAACAACCTGAACTGTTTGAAATTGTTCGGTCATGTATGATTCATGGACCATGTGGCCATCTGAATCCTAATTCCAGGTGTATGGAGGATGGTGTTTGCACAAAAAGTTTTCCAAAGAAATTTTTAGCATCTACCGTTGCTGATGTTGATGGATATCCTTTGTATAGACGTCGTGATAATGGAATCCGTGTCAACGTCAATAACATTGATGTTGATAATCGCTGGGTTGTTCCCTACAATCCATGGCTCTCCAAGAAATACAATGCACATATAAACTTGGAGGCTTGCATGTCTGTTAAATCTGTAAAATACCTCTATAAATATATCTATAAAGGTCATGACTGTGTTAACATTGAGATCAATGACCGTATTGATCACAATGAGGTAAAGACGTTTTTAGACGCTAGGTATGTCAGTGCACCAGAAGCAGTATGGCGTCTTTTTGAATTTAAAATGCATCAGCAATCTCATGTTGTCCATAGACTGCCAGTGCACTTGCCTAATAACCATATTGTTTATTTTCAGCAAGGCCAGGCTGAAGAAGCTGTGAACAGAGCTGCAAATCAAGCTACAAAATTAACAGCTTGGTTTGTGCTGAATGGAGAGAATCACAATGCTCGCCAATATTTGTATCCAGACATTCCTCTTCATTTCGTTTTCAATAACGACAGGAAAGTTTGGACACCCAGGCAAAACTTTAACCTTAAAATTGTATCTAGAATGTATAGTGTAAGTCCTCGCGCAGGTGAGCTTTTTTATTTACGTATGCTATTATTGCATACGCGTGGTGTAACATCTTATGAAGATTTAAGAACCGTGGATGGCAATGTTGCTGAAACATTTCGTCAAACCTGTTTATTGCGTGGACTCCTGCAAGATGACACTGAATGGGACAATACTTTGCAGGAAGCTGTCAACTTTCAGATGCCTCGACAATTGAGACAATTGTTTGCAGTAATTCTTATTCACTGTGAACCTTCTGATCCTTATACTTTGTGGACAAGGTACAAGGGTTCTATGTGTGAGGATTATCTTCACCAAATGAATGAGGTTCAAGCTGAATACAGGCTGCTTCAAGATATTCATTCTGTACTTAGACAATTTGGTAAATCTCTTACTGATTTTAATCTTCCTCATTTAGATGAAATACCTCCAGCTGAAAACATCGATGTAACTTTGGAGGCTGAAAGAGCTTCTCAACTGAGAGCTCAACTTACTGAAGAACAGACAGCACTGGCTGATGCAGTTATAGAAGCTGTTGTAAATGTTGCTAACAATGCGGCCCGAAATAACCGTTTGTTTTATTTAGAAGGTGCTGGTGGCAGTGGTAAAACCTTTACTTATAATTACCTTATTTCTGAAATTTCAGGTAGAGGTTATCATGTTGGAACTGCTGCATTTACTGGTATAGCAGCAACTCTTTTAAAAAATGGTACCACCATACATCAGTTGTTTCGGTTACCAGTTCCTATTTTAGAAAACAGTACATGCAACGTGACTCCAGTGTCTGCTTATGCTGCTGAGCTACGGCAAAAAAATCTCTTTTTACTTGATGAATCTTCCATGATTCCTAAGCATGCTTTCCATGCAATAGATCGTCTTCTTAAAGACATTTGCAATAGCGAACTTCCATTTGGAGGTAAAGTTGTTCTTTTAGGTGGTGATTTCTCACAATTATTGCCTGTTGTCAAAAAAGGAAAACCAACTGAAATTGTTGATATGTGCTTAAAAAGTTCTCCACTATGGCACTTGATTACAGAATTTAAATTAACTCACAACATGAGAACGAGGCCAGGAGAACAAGAATTTGCTGCATGGCTTTTGCAACTTGGAAAAGGTGTTTTACCAGTTAGGGAACAACCACCATTTCAAGGTGCAATTGAAGTGCCATCCAATTGTGTGTTACAACAAAATCAATGTATTGTTAATACTTTGTTTACGGATTTTAACCCAGAAAATATGGCATCATCTGTAATACTAACACCTACAAATGATGATTCACTCATCATTAATGATCAGGTGTTGGCGTTATTGCCGGGCGAAGAAAAAATTTATTTCAGTGCAGATGATGTTGTGTGTGATGATGAGGAGGAACGGAATCAATATCCGGTAGAATTTTTAAATAGTATCACACCTTCAGGTATGCCTCCTCATTGTCTTAAATTAAAATCGGGTGCCATTGTTATGTTATTAAGAAATATAAACATAAATAAAGGCTTATGTAATGGCACTCGCCTAATTGTAAGATATCTTCACGACAACTGTGTCGATGCTGAAGTACTCACTGGCAATGCTATTGGAGATAGGGTACTTATTCCAAGGGTGCAACTTGCACCTTCGGATACAGGTATGCCTTTTGTTTTGCGTCGCAGACAGCTTCCACTAAGGCTTTCTTATGCTATGACAATAAACAAGGCACAAGGTCAAACCTTTGAAAAGGTTGGTATATTGTTGCGCAGGCCATGCTTTTCTCATGGCCAGTTGTATGTTGCTTTTTCTAGAGCAAGGGCATTTGATGATGTTCAAGTAAGTATTGTTCCTTCATCCAAGCAAGGATTTTTTAATGGGAAATGTTACTCTCAAAATATTGTTTACCATCAAATTATTTCATAATTCATACAATAATGTAGTAGACAATGATGCAAATATTAAATGCTTAGCAGAAATTCAATATTTTGCACTTTATATATATCTGCCATGTTGTACAAAGTGAAAAGAGGTTGACGTGTTAGAGTAGTTATACTGACATGCCCTTTTGTGCAACATGAGAGTAGCGTGCACTGTAGATGGGGGTAGATGTTCCTATTCGGTGCACCCTTGCCTTGTACATTTATAAGGCACATCAGAAAAAAATTATCAGGGTTTGGTAGGGTCTTAGAGTCAGATGGGGAGGTTTTTAACAAGAAAAGTCTGGAGGAAGTAACGTCTTATTCACATTTAATAGTCAGGAAGTTCTGGGGAAAGTGCTACAGCCCTGAAAAAGCTGATGATACTACTCTTTTGCAGATATTTATTTGGCTTTTAAAATTTAGTCATGCCCAAAATATGTTGTGAATCCTAAAAGTACACTTAAAGATGCATTTTTTTAAATGTTGTGTTAGACATGCATCTCTTTTTCTTTTAGGTGAAGTGCAAAGTCCTGTGGCTTACCTTCACGTGGTGCACTTCGTTAAATGATTAGCATATTAGGGGGAAAAATTAAAAGTTGATTGCAACATAAATTATTGGTTAAAAAAATTATTGTGTGAGATAAGTCATTTCTAATCCACTCTTTTACATATATTTTTATTGGGTTATTAAAGTTTAAAGAATTTATTTAAATTTTGTGACAACAAAGTTAACTTAAAGGCACCATTTTCTACAATTTTCTAATGATTTCCTTCTTGCAGTAAAGGTTAAGATTTCACATTTCGCAAATAATTTTTACTGCAATTTGAGGCAAAAATAATAATTAATGTTGCAATCATTTTTCAACTACAAAAAATTATGGGATTAAGATCTGCTTGAAATTTTTGTTTTTCACTGCCTGAAAGGTACTTAAATTCATATTTCTAAGGTTTAAGATAAGGGGCAGACTCTTCATATTGTATAGTCTTTATTTTGGAGTATGAGAGTTGTTTATATTTAGAAAAGTTTGTTATTTTCATCCAAATTTAATTTTAAACAACTGTAATTAATTTAAAAGAAAATTTGTTTATTCTGGCTGCATATACCTATAGGATGTAATTAATTTGTTTAAAAAAATTACACACAGCGCTTTTGATGCATTTTTGCAATTTTAGCATGAAATAAGGCTATTGTCTTATTCTAGCTAAAAAGTTACAGAGGTTTCTCAGAACCCAAATAGGGTTAAGGTGTTTATTTCTCAAACTGAAATTCAGAGGGTAAAAACAAAAAAACGCATTAACTTTCCTTTTTTGTGTTAAAAAATATTGAATTCAACATTTCTTTTCAATAATTTAGGCAACACTTACATTTACACGAATATTTTATGTCAAATAGTAGTTGCTTTACATATGCTAATCATGAACTGAAAGCCAAGGCACATCTTCAAACGGATTTACACTTTTACGTCCTGTTAGTACTATTTATCCAGCACGTGCATGTTTTAATTCCTATGGATAGTACTATGGCTACTAAACCACTATTATGGTAACATTTACATTTATTGTTAATATTCTCTTTCAGTTATAAATAATAATGGAAGAAGCTTTATTAAGCACACCCGAGGAGGAAATGCCAGGTATTTGATAAGACCTTATTTATACAAACATATAATTTTGTTATAGCCTTATTATTATAGAGATCATTATTATTTAGAGTATAATAAAAGCCAGCACAAACATTTCATACACTAACACACCCATGGACATATAAACAAACAGGAAGTACACATTTTTATTGTGATAAATAGTTCTTATTGTTAATAGTTTGTTATTTTCTTTAGAAGTTGAGCAAGTTGAAAGAAAGGAGGGTATGTCTAATCTTTTATTTTTTTAATATCTGTATAATGATGCGATTAAAAGTTCCCATTTTTGTTAACACTTTTTTTTCTTTAGAAAGTACATCAGAATCAAGTAAGCACAGTATATTGTATTTTAGTATTTTTTTCTGTTTAATATTTTTTTTCGTCTGATTACCATAACAAAAACATTATTTCTTCTAGACAGTAAAGGAAAAGAATTAAAAAATCCAGAAGGTGCGAGTTGTTACATAATAATAGTGTTTATATCGGGCTTTTTTGTTGTAATAGATGTCCTATTTTGTCTTTTTTTAGCCTTGACATATTCAGATTATCTAAAGTATAGAGATGCACATCCTGGCCCCCTGTCCAAAAATTCTTTCAATTGGTGGAAAGCACACGGGGGTCAGGATTTACCTACTTTTATGTGGAAGAAGGAAAATAACCGCCGACGCAGAAAACACAGACACCAACGCAAACCCACTCCAAACAACCAATACATTAATTGCAATTTTACATACCTTAAATAATACATCGTTTATTCTTACATTAATTTAAATTATTTATTTTCGTGTGTGTTTTGTTTTTTAGTCATTTGTTCGTTCTGTACATAATTCATTTAACACGGTTATTTTCCTTCTTCTATTCACATTTTGATGATCGTAAAGGTAGTATTTAGCTTCCTGGATTATAAAAGTTTTTTTTTCAGCAAATATCTCTGGAATTTCTGTAAGGTCAAATTATCTTCTTTTCCAGTAAACCTGAAATTTTAGTCTGCTAAAGGTTGGATTATTATATAGATGATATATATATATATATATATAAAGTTTAATTTCATTTAAGCTGTAATTGATTTGTTTTATTACAATTAGTTTTATTACAATTAGTTTAGTTATTTCACCATTCATTGTTAATACCAGAATTTATCACTTGCTTGAACTTGAGTTTAATTCTGGATTTAGTGAACGTTTTTCTGATAAGAAGCACCTTGTAATATGATTTAATTTTTTTATCCTCACCTTTGTCATATCATATATTGCTTGAGTTAAAAGGCCGTTTTTTTAAGAATCGTGTTATTTTGACAATGTTTTGTAGGTAAATTTAATTAAAACACTTTTCACTTTTTTTAGGTTGAAGCGCAAAGCCCCATGACTTACCTTCCCGCGGTGCGCTTCGTTAAGTGGATTATTTTCTTTTTATGGAGATAATTCATGAACTAAAAGTCAGGGCATGTCATGCTATATCACTGCATCGCACATTTATTGGTATTGGAAAGGCTACAGCGAGGTAATTTACTTCTATCATTTTAATGTATGTTCTTTATTTAAAAGACCGTATATTGAAAACTAAAAACATAAGACAAAAATAGGCACTCACTTTTACCATAATTTTAGCAGCTACTTAAGGTTTATAAAGAACGAAATTCTTTCTTTCTAACTTATCCTTTTTCTGTTTTTCTTTTTTTTATTTGTGTTATCGCTCATAACTATAAATTCCAATAAACTTATCAACGCGTCATTCAATTTTTCAAACTGATTATAAATTTCTGATTTATAAATTTCTGTTTGCAAATTGGGCTGATCACATTACCTCAAAAACTAGAGCACAGTGACATTCTTTTATGTGACGTTATCAAAACTCCTAAAACAACCTATATGTTTTCCTTTGTTTTCTGCCTAAGTGGATTTTTCAAAACATAATAAAAACGTTTCCATTGTTACCCTGCCTGAGTGGATTTTTCCACGGGCCTTATCGACTAGTCTATATAATAATCTCTATAATAATACGGAGAGTGTGTCTGTGTGTTTGTGTGTCTGTAACAGGCAAAGTGGATTTCTTCATTTTGCTTTGATGTTGCCGAAAAAAGTATGTCTCAAATGTTAAATTATCTGACGTTACGGCGCGACGTCAATATTACTATTTTAACGTCAATATCTTATATTAAATTAATGAAGCCATTACAGTGCACCTAAAACTTTGAGGCCAAATAAAAAAAAAAGAAGCTTTATTTGGATTTTGATGACGTCAGCAACCCATCCACAAAAAAAATAATTTAGAACCTTGTTTTCACGTTGCCTCTATTGTGTAGAGCTCGAAACTCTGATCAAAATAATGTATAGGATCATGTACTTTTGACAAAGAGTTGCAGAGATAATGGGGTTTAAAGGTTTTTTGATGACGTCATCAACCCGTCCATTCCGAAACGGATTTGGGGACCCAGGTTTGGGAAACTTACCCAAATTGGTCCCAGGTGGTCCCTAGTTACCCACGCGGTGAAAAATCATTGACGTCACCACCTCGTTTCCAAGTTATTTGGCCTCAAAGTTTTAGGTGCACTGTAATGGCTTCATTAATTTAATATAAGATATTGACGTTAAAATAGTAATATTGACGTCGCGCCGTAACGTCAGATAATTTAACATTTGAGACATACTTTTTTCGGCAACATCAAAGCAAAATGAAGAAATCCACTTTGCCTGTTACAGACACACAAACACACAGACACACTCTCCGTATTATTATAGAGATAATAAGAATAGCATTTGTCAAAAAGGTTAAGAACATCAACGCTGAAACGAAAACACACAGCGTGTGTATCATAGAGAAGAATTTATATAAACTGTAAAAAGTAATTTTTCCGTTGTTACTGTTTTTAACACTACAGACTGTGTGACTCGGTGCTGATGTCGTTATAATAAACCTAAACCTAAAACCTAAATTTAAATCAATGTTTACATCTGTTACGTTACGATAGTTTGAAATATATTCGATTCTTAAATTCGAAAACGCTGCATTGTTATCTTCTTTGATTTTATGCGTGATTTTCTTGATTATTAGTTTAGGTCTGTAAGGCAAACTGTTCTTTTAATATTTTGGATTGAAATATTTCGTTAGATATATAATATATCAAATGATTCAAGTTTATTATATTTCTCTTTTATGTGTTGTCAACTATTAATTTCTTTATATTTTGAGTATAACTTTGGAAGGGTTGCCGTATGCAATATAGACTAAATAGCTGATTCTGCATGACTTAACGAAAAATGTTGGATTTTTTTTAATGTTTGGTATCCTTTTTTTCCCTGGTGTACTTCTGGAATGGCAAAGCAAGTATATAGTTTTAGCGTATTTCGCTTTTTACGTAACGGTTGTTAGACGCCTTTGATTTTTTTGGACATTTTCCATTTTTATTTCATAATTTTTTTTGACGTTTTGTTTCAGCGGTTATAAACAATCTGCTTATAAAATAATGCAAATTGTGAGCAACCTCGATCCTAGGGCTTTTTTCTCTTTTTGCCATCCTGCTATAAAAGAGACAAAGAGCCCGGGTTGAAATGTGAGTTTTGAAAATTCAAATTACTGTGTTGTATGTTTTTGTTTGGTATCCCTTACATCGGTTTAATGAGAGATTGAGTGGATTCTCCCACGGGTAATCAGCTAGTCTATATAATAATACGCCAGTTCTGTCTGTCTGTGACTTTTGCAAAGTGGATTATATTCTTCACCATTTTCTTTGATAAAGTCTCTAAAACATCGCCCATAAAATGGTTCTGTAATTTAACAAACTTTAACGGTAAAATAATATTAACGTCAAAGGAAAGTATGTTAAATTAATGAAGCCATTGCAGTGCAGTTAAAACTTTGAGGCCAAATAACTTGGAAACGAGGTGGTGACGTCAATGATTTTTCACTGCGTGGGTAACTAGGGACCACCTTGGACCAATTTGGGTAAGTTTCCCAACCCTGGGTCCCCGAATCCGTTTCGGAATGAACGGGTTGATGACGTCATCAAAAAGCCTTCAAACCCTAATATCTCTGCAACCCTTTGTCAAAAGTACATGATCCTATACATTTTCTTGATCAGCGTTTCAAGATCTATACGATGAAGACATTAGATATATAAAATTCTGGAAAAAATTTTTGTGTCTTTTTGCGGGTCTTTGCTGACGTCAGCAAAATTTTCAAACCCTTATATTTCCTTACACGTTCGTCGAAAACCCATGATCCTATACATTTTTCTCATCAGCGTTTTAACCTCTACACATTAGGCAACGAATAAACTAAACTTCGCTAAATTTTTTTGTATCTGCAATGCTGACGTCAGAAAAAAATCTAAAACAACCTATTGTTTTATTGTCCTTCTCCCTAAGTGGATTTTTCCACGGGCCTTATCGACTAGTCTATATAATAATACGCCAGTTCCGTGTCTCTGTGACAGGCAAAGTTGATATCGTCATTGATTTCCGTCGCCGCTGCGGGGCGGAATCTTTAAAATCGCCTGATGGAAGATAGATATATAGATAGATAGAGACAGCACAGAGCCCGGACGCTGCTAAGTTTTTGTCCAGGCTAAACGCTCGGAAAATTCCATTTTTTCGAAAGCCAATGAAGATGCTTTATTTGAACAGAGATTGTACTCTTCGTGTGGCCAGAACATTCCGTGTGCGGCCATGACTAAAAGTGCTTACATTTTGTTGGTCGCCCCTTGCTGGTCTCTTTGGTTTGGTCGTAGTGCCTTTATTGATGGGGAGCTAAGCACTATTTTTAAAAATTGTGTATTTTATCAGGTAAGAATTATTTTATATATAGCTAAGTGAGAAAGGTGTGCTGGCTAGCTAGCTATCTCAATTTTTGGTGCTGACTTGGATCTCCTTCTGATTGGTGCTGACATAATATACCCCTTTAATAGTCATGAAATTACTTACTGAGCTAGCTACACAAAATAGTGCTCTGATTAGAGTGCCTTTTTTTCTTAAAGAGCAAGCAACAAAAAACCTTTATCCTGTCTTGCGTAGTTCTTCCATGACTGGACACCCAACTCCTGTTCTTATGGGAAAAAAGGGGGCTAAAAATAACTTCCAAATGACACTTTGTGGGACTACCTCGATCAGATAAAAAGATATATATTGCACAGGATTTTTTTTATATTTTTTGCAGAAGAGTTGTCGAAACGTGACAAGTTTATTGTTGCTTGCACTGAGCAGTCAGTGAACTGATAATTAACCTGTAACAATATATAGTTAGCCGATGCAGGATAATTAGATGCTACGCCTAGTATAATTAGCCGTTAAAAGCTTCTTTGTGTTCTTTACAGCTAACTGCGTCTTTTCCATGTTTTTTCTTGAAATCAGGATAGTTTTGTTGTTTAATAATAGTATATACGACATATGTACTGCTAGCTACAGTAAAATTATAACTTTTTTACAAAATCGTTTCTTGTTCTTTTTCTTGGTTTTAATTGAAGCACAACTTTATGTTGATCTATATAAATATAGATGGCTATGGGGAGATCGATAACGAAGAAAAGTGAAAATTTAAGTAAAAGATATATATCGTATAAGTAGCTGTATAAGCGGCTAATTATACTGTATGCACCGTATATATATATTCTGCATAGATAAATAGAATGTCTGTATATTTTATATGGCTAGCCTTACAAATCCTGTCTATTATTTCCAGGAAAGGCCATAGCTTAGATAGGGAGTCCTAGAGTATTTAATGCTCATTTTGAGTTATGCAGATCCAATTAGGGTCCCCGCTCTACCAGACAACTCCCTGTAGCATCCAACAGCCCACATAGTGTGTCATCTCCCCAATTTCTCTCACATGGCTTGGGTTAACCCGGGGCTATGGTAGCATTCACTCACCAATATTGAATTGCCGCCAAGGAGAATCGAACCCTGTTCTCCCGCACAAAGTGCCAGAGTTATAACCACCAAGCTATGGCGCCATTGAAAACGGCTAACTATTCTGTTACTGGCTAATTATCAGTTCTCCTTGTTCCTAATTTGCTTGAAAATCTTTCTTGAACTCACCCAAAGTATCACAAAATATTTTTCTAAGATTTCTTAGAAATGACTTGATTTTTAAAAATCTCACGAAAAGGACCATCGATTTTTCAAATCCGCAAATTTATTGTGTGTGTACCCTTTTATGTTTCAACTTGTTGATTTCAATTTGTCAAACAAAACAATGACCAATCAGTTTCCTCAAAATGAAAACTTGCAACTAATCCGACTCCCCAAAAGAAATTCAAATTTGAGAATTCGAATCAAAAAAGAATAATAAACAATAAGTTGAATTCAATAAATCGATTTCAACAAAATAAATCCTGTATTGTCAACAGGTTTCAAAATCATGCATCACCTGCTTAATATGTTACTTGTTTAACAAAGATATCAAAAGCCGGCCTGATTAAATTTATATACATATTTATATATATAATATACCTGTGCATCACATCGCATGGATTTGTATCTTTGTATTAAATTCCCTTTTTAAATCAAAGAGGCAAAGAGAGGTTAAAGAGACAATATTTAAGCAACCTGGTTTTAATGCAGTTTATGGTAAAATTGTATTCTTCTTTCTTATTTTTAAAACGTACTTTCTTTTTCAGATCAGCTGTTATCAAACCATGCACCATCAGCATTTTCAAAAAATTTTCATCAAGAGAGTAAATTTTGAAGGCCTAAATACTGAAATATTCAAATGATAATACGTATTTATTGCTGAATTAATAAACAGTGAACTACTTCATCATTCAAATTGAGCTCGTTCAGAAGTTATTATATTCGAATCGTCAAGTTTCTACATAGCAAGATTTGTATTCTGGAATTTCCAGAATTTTCCTGATCACTTTTAAAAATATCCAGTTAAAGTTTTAACTGTTATTTTAGAATACTTCATATAGCTATGTAAAAAATTTATTTTTTATTTATTGAGTTGTATTTTAACATTGCAGGTTAGTTACAAAAATAGTTGAGAATTGTGATACTCGTGATTTGTTTACCCCATAATTCCCCGTTTTTAAGGTCTACTTTAAATTTCAAAATCTTTCAGGCTAATGACGGAAATCTTAAAGCCGCAGGGCTTCTTGTTTTCCTTTGATGTCGCCGTAAAATCTTTGATGTTACCGAAAAAAATATGTCTATTTTGTCAGCGGGTTTACTTTGTTTACATCACGTGATGAAAACGACTCAATTTGATTTGCTGAAATAAATTTAACGGCTAACTTTCCAAAAATGGTGTCCCTCGACACCGAAAAAAAGAGCACAAAAGAACGGTCCCTTCGTCTTGAAAAAAGTGCAAAAAGTAATTCAGAGAAAGAAAAGTCCAAGAAGTGAAGTAAGAAGTGGTAGCTAGAACTAGAAGTAAAGTAGTAAAGTTAGAAGTAGAAAATAAAGGCTAGAGTTTGAAGTGGATTTAAAATCAATAATAGTAAGAACTTTGATGTTTTCAGACGTTTAGTTTTTATGTCACTGGAGCAAGCAGACTCGCATTTTCCAAGAAAAGCCTCAAATTCTTGAAGTTTTATATTGTACCGCTTTTTTAAAAAAACAACCTAGCCACCATATTTGTTTATGTTTTTGTTACATAATTAATGTATCCCCTGGCGCGTAACTAATGTGTTTGTCCTAAAATTCAAAATGCTACATAAAGCTGTTAGCTGACTAACAAACGTAAAACTTTGGTTTGTTGAACTTACTGGTCACTGTAAATGTTATTATTTTTACATTACTATTGTTTCTCTTTATATGTGTTTTACTAAGCATAAATAGCTAGCTTTAGTTTTAGCTAAATGTTCCCAGTTTAAGTATATTTAACTGGGTGTCTTAGCTACTGTTAACAGTAGCTGTTAGCTAGCTAATTTAGCCTCTCAAGCCCTGCTCCCATCTCATGGCTAGCTCTAACCTATGAATTATGTTGTTATTCCTCTTTTTTAATATCTATAGCTAGCTACCTTAGTTTCCAAACTTCTCTTCTTTTATGAGCACGAATTATGATGTAACAAGCTGCTAGCTACCTACAAAATCTTTCAAAGACTTGAACTTTTGTAGGATAGTAGGATGTATTTTTTTAAGAGTATAATTATTTTCACATTTCCTGTAAACTTTACAAGGGGACCCAAGCAATATGACAAGTGGAATAATTTTTTTCAGAATTTTAAGCGTGTGTGTTAAGTTATTTTTTATTGTTTTGTTTCTGACATCCTGTTAAACATCCTACATGTAAAATTCCAGGTTATTTTTACAGGGGGTTGTAGACATTTGCAATTTACGTGGGTTTATGACTTTATTTTAATTTATGAGAGGATGGTATGGTTGTTCGTGTTTTTGTTTATGTTGCAAACTGCTGTTTTTTAAAATTTTGTGTAAACTTTTGTGGGAAAAAGACCACATGCAATATACTGAAAGAACAAATTCATGTTTTTGTTAAGAATTTTAAAATTGTAGTAATAACTGTGTTTGGTGATAATGAAAAAATTACTAATTGTTCTGACTAAAACTTTTTTGTTTTTTATATTGTATGAAATGCCTGATTTTTCTATAATTTGATGTGTTTCATAACCTTTTTGTGGAAGATTTATGGGCAATGGCAATATAGGACATGCTAAGAATGAACTGATTTTTGTTGATTTGGATGTGCTCCTCAAAAACCAATATGTTTTACATTTTGTGTAAACTTTTGTGAGGACGGACCGTATATATATATTTCAAAAAGAGTTTAGGAAATTTTCGAGTCGCAAAGTTGGGGAGTTGGGGAGTTGCAAGTCAGGGGCCAGGGAGTTGCAAAAGTGTACGATCGCCGATTTATTTGTCCGGCGAATTCGATTTCATTGGCCAATTTCACGCTGAAAAAATTTAGGAATTTCAAAACAATTTAACTGCGAAAGTGCAACCATTCGTCAGTTTTTCCCATGCGCTGTGACCATGCTGTTTCATTCCAATTTGCAATCCGAAGAGTAAAGGTAATTGTTTTCTTACCTTCAAAGTATTTTTAAAAGCATCGACGTTTGAAAGGAAAATTATCCTAGCTATCAAACTGGCTAATGTTGATGGCAAGTTTTCATGTTCAAATGGACAACAAGGGAAGAAGGAACTACATGAAGTTAGCCTCCAAGGTAAGTGATTATACTCTAGTTGTGTTAAATTTATATTCATATATTTAAGTTGTGTTATATTTATTTAGAACAGTATAATATATTGGGGCTTTTAGTCCATACTAAAGAAGACTTTTAACAGTAAGATTAACAAGGTTAATCCGTTTTATATAAACAAAAAGCTAGCTTGCTAGCTACAACTGTTTTAAACAAAAGTACAATAAAAGTCAAGTATATACCAATAAAAACATATAAATATATATTATATAACAAAAATAAACTAAAGTAGGAAAAAAGGATTTTTAAAACGTACTAAAAGTCAGCTGGCTTAGCTGCTAAAACATGACTTTTTAAAAATGTTAATTTTTCACAGCTTTATGGCCATTTTAGCTGTCTGAGAAGTTCTTAGCTCATTAGGACACTGTACACAGGGTAATAACAGGCTGTTTACGGTCTGTTTATTTGAACCGAAGTTAGGATAGTTTTTTGGGTATTATGCCTGTGCGACACCGTATACCTGTACTAAACATTACGTTTGAAAAATATATTACACCCAAAACACCTTAATGCTGTGTGTGTGCCTGACACGATTTATGATGTATATACTGCATACTTGTACTAATGGGCTTTACATGAATGTGTGGCACAATTTACAATTCGTATTAATTGCTCCGTCAGACGTTTAATGCTGGGTAACACAGTTACTTCTGACTTAATAACCAGACATTGCAACACCTTGTCCCCCAGCTATTTAGTATAACAAAAATTGAATTTTGATACCCACAAAAAAAGTTAAGTATGTTATGTGTGCTGTAAATCCACAAGCATGTATAATATGCACCTGTAAAGTTTTTCATGTTATATTTATGCCCTGTTGGTCTAATGGCTATGACACTCATGCAAATGAGAGATCCAGGTTCAAATCCCGGACAGGGCTAGAAAAAACATAATTATCTACAACAAACAGGTAATAATAATGATTGTGAGGATAATTGGTATTCTTTGAATTGTAGGGGGTAGTGTTAAATACATTCATCACTTTCATTTATTGAGCACAAAAACTCGATTGAGGGATATATCCATACAATCATTAACTGCGTTGTCATTTTGTCTAAAAAAACAAAAAGTTTTTTAAACACATTTTTTATCTCAAATCTTCACAAAACCTAAGTGCATACAGCCTGATGTTTACTTTTATTTCTGTACGTGATTTATTTTTTTAGATCGTCTGTGTGTATTGTGTGGAGGAAGAATATTAGAAACTGTCTGTGCAGCACACGTGTTAATTTTTATGTTTGAAATGTTTTTACGAAAAGCTTCGTTAATAAAATCTTGTATATTTTCACACAGTGTGTTGATTTTTTTCTACATTTATTCGACTTTTACTTGACGTGTATTTTTTATAGGAAACGAGAACATGTTTTTATAAGAAACTTCGCCTTGGCTAACTTAAAGGCAATTTGTCTAAAAGTTTTCAGCGTAATTACCCCAACCTCGTTAATTAACCCCTATGTTACAGCTTTCAGCGATTCGGCGATTTACGGTACCAGAACCCTAGTTTCTTATAAAACAAAGTGTACGTACGAATCCTACACAATACAATATTTACTTACTTTTCAATTTTAGTCTTTTTCTGTGGTGGCTTGACGGTATCAGATAACGATTCGTCGTCTGACAAAATGATCAAGGTATCCTAAATGTAACCGGAAAATAGTATGTTGCATCAAAAGGTCCTATCAAATCTTTGGCTAAATACATCCCATTTGCTTGTCGTTTAATTAAGCTGACAATAGCAAGCTTACCTTGTTTTCCTCATTTGTTAAATCAATAAAAAGTGACATATTGATTAGTTGATGTGTAAATTATTAAACTGAAGTCAATCGATCGAAAAGGAAAAACACGAGGGCAGGAGATGCATTTCGTTCTGGATGATTTGAATCAGAGCTTTGTCAATGCAATTTAGTTTCCAAGATCTTACCAATCATGACATGACCCCAATTTGCGACCAAAATAAGTAAAAAAGACACTGGGGAGGAGGTTGATTTGCTCTACGCTAGATTGTAGACCCCGGGTTACTCAAAGCTAGAATTGGCCTTATTTTTCCGGATCCCGTCGGCAAACCGGTGAATTAAAAAAAACAAAGATGGTAGATGCAACTCCCCAACTCGCTGCGTCGCAACTCGCTAACTCCCCAACTTTGCAACTCCCTGTGTAAGTTTACTCTTTCAAAAATAATATCTTTGTTCATTCAAAATTTACTCCTTATTCTTTTTTGACATTTACATTTAAAATGGTTGGTAAAGGTCACTACAGATCATCATACTAAGAAAAAATTTTGTGTTCTTAACCGGTTATATAATTTTTACATTTTGTGTATATTTTTGGGGAACAGGATAGTATGTATATAACCGAATTAATGATTTTTCAGATGTAAATTTGATGTTTTTTGACACTTTTAATTAAAATATTAAAGGTTTTCAACGTAATCAAACGTAATCACCTTATAAGATGTAAATATTTGAGATGTGTCATTTCTGACTTTATTATTATTGTTGGTGTTGTGCATGATTCTATACATTATTTTGATCAGCGTTTCAAGCTCTACACTTTGGAAGCAACGTGTAAACAAATTTCAGGAAAAAAATATTGTGTATTGACGGGTCCTGGCAGACGTCATCAAAATACAAGTTACGATTCTCTTTTCCAATGTACTCCTATCCTGCCTAAGTGGATTTCACAATGCAAATTTCTAAAGAAATTTTGTACTTTTTTTTTTTGTACTTTAGACGACTTTACTGACGTCAGCAAAATTTTATAATTTTAAAACACATATCTCCTTATGCGTTTGCGAACACTTATTTTTATCAGCGTTTCAATCTGCACGCATTACAGGCAACAGATAAACTACATTTCACCTAATCTTCTGCCTGAGTGGATTCTTCCACGGGCCTTATCGACTAGTCTTATATAATAATACGGAGTGTATGTGACGGTCATAGTGGATATCGTCATTTTCCTTTGATGTCGCCGAAATCCTCTTTGAAGTCGCCGAAAAAATTATGTCCATTTTGCTAGCGGGTTTACTTTGTTTACATCACGTGATGAAAACGACTCAATTTGATTTGCTGAAATAAATTAACGGCTAACTTTCGAAAAATGGTGTCCTCTCGCCAAAGAAAACACAAAAGAACGATCTTGAAAAAAGTAAAATAAGTGGTTCAAAAAAGCATATTTAAAAAGAAAAAAGTCCAAGTGAAGAAGTAGAAAAGTGAAGTTGGTAGTGAGAAGTGGAGCTAGAAGTAAAGTTAGAAGTAGAAAAATAAAGGCCACTAAAAAAAAGCACAGAAGAACGATCCCTTTATCTTGAAAAAAAATGAAAAAAGTGGTTCGAAAAAGCATAGCTATATATATATTTAAAAAGAAAAGAGACCAAGTGAAGAAGTAGAAAAGTGAAGTGAGAAGTGAGAAGTGAGAAGTGGAGCCAGATGTAAAGTAAAGTTAGAAGTAGAAAATAAAGGCTAGAGTTTGAAGTGGATTTGAAATCACAAATAGTAAGAACTTTGATATTTTTAGACGTTTAGTTTTTATGTCGCTGGAGCAAGCAGACTCGCATTTTTCAGGAAAAGCCACTTAAAAGCCTCAAATTCTTAAAGTTTTATCTTTTACCGCATACGTAGCCATATTTGTTTACAATTTGTTCCATAATTAATGATGCCCTGGCGCGTAACTAATGTATTGTCCTAAAATTCAAAATGCTACATAAAGCTGTTAGCTGGCTAACAAACGGAAAACTTTGGTTTGTTGAACTGTAATGTTATTAATTTTACATTACTATTGTTTCTCTTTTTATGTGTTTTACTAAGCATAAATAGCTAGCTTTAGTTTTAGCTAAGTGTTTCCAGTTTAAGTATATTTATCTGGGTGTCTCAGCTACTGTTAGCTTCCAAGTCCAGCTCCCCACCATCCCATGGCTAGCTCTAAACCTATGACTTATGTTGTTATTCCTCTTTTTTAATTATCTATAGCTAGCTACCTTAGTTTCCAAACTTCTCTTCTTTTATGAGCAGGAATTTTGATGAACAAGCTAGCTAGCTATACCTACAAAATCTTTCAAAGACTTAAACTTTTGCAGGATAGTAGGATGTATTTTTATGCCCATAAGAGTTTAATTATTTTCAATTTTCCTGTAAACTTTACAAGGGGACCACATGCAATATGACAAGTGGAATAAATTTTTTCAGAATTTAAAGCGTACGTGTTAAGTTATTTTTTATTGTTTTGTTTCTGACATCCTAAACTTTTGTCAGCCTACATGTAAAATGCCAGGGTTATTTTTACAGGGGTTTGTAGACATTTGATTGGCAATTTACGTGGGTTTATGACTTTATTTTCATTTATGACAGGATGGTATGGTTGTTCGTGTTTTTGTTTATGTTTTTTTTTTTTAATTTTGTGTAAACCTTTGTGGGAAAAGACCACATGCAATATATATACAGAAAGAACAAATTTTTGTGGAATTGGACTCCACTGAGAGCTGTTGTGTAAGCTAATGGCTTTTTCATATTTGGTATTATAAACCTTTGTTGGGGAAAACTAAACTGTATGGTTTCACGTTTTTGTTAAGGATTTTAAAATTGTAGTAATATAACATTGGTGTTTGGTGATAATGAAAAAATTACTAATTGTTCTGACCAAAACTTTTTTGTTTTTTATATTGTATGAAATACCTGAATTTTCTATAAATTGATGTGTTTCATAACCTTTTTGTGGAAGATTTATGGGCAATGGCAATATAGAACATGCTAAATGAACTGATTTTTGTTGATTTGGATGTGCTCCTCAAAAACCGATCTGTTTTACATTTTGTGTAAACTTTTGTGAGGACGGAGCGTATATATTCCAAAAATAATATCTTTGTTGATTCAAAATTTACTCCTTATTCTTTCTTGACATTTACGTATAAAACGGTTAAGGTCACTACAGATCATCATACTAAGAAAACAATTTTTGTGTTCTTACCGGTTAATTTTTACATTTTGTGTGTATTTTTGGGGAACAGGATAGGATGTAACCGAATAAATGATTTTCCAGATATAAATTTGATGTTTTCGACACTTCTTATTAAAATATTAAAGGTTTTCAACGTAAGCAAACCTAATAAGATGTAACTTTATAAGATGTATATATTTGTGATGGTGTTATTTCTGACTTTATTATTATTGTTGGTCTTGTGCATGATTCTATGCATTATTTTGATTAGCGTTTCAAGCTCCACACATTGGAAGCAACGTGTCAACAAATTTCAGGAAAAAAAATATTTTGTATTGACGGGTCCTGGCAGACGTCATCAAAATACAAGTTACGGTTCTCTTTGTGTAAATTTCTAAAGACGTTAGCCAAATCTGCAAAACAACCTAATATTCTGCCTGAGTGGATTCTTCCACGGGCCTTATCGACTAGTCTATATAATAATACGCTACGTGTGTCCGTCTGTCTGTGACAGGCAAAGTTGATATCATCATTTTCCTTTGATGTTGCCGAAATTATCTTTGAAGTCGCCGAAAAAATTATGTCCATTTTGCTAGCAGGTTTACTTTGTTTACATCACGTGATGAAAACGACTCAATTTGATTTGCTGAAATAAATTTAACGGCTAACTTTCGAAAAATGGTGTCCTCTCGCCACCAAAAAAACCCACAAAAGAACGATCTTGAAAAAAGTCCAAGTGAAGAAGTAGAAAAGTGAAGTTGGAAGTGAAAGTGGAGCTATGTGGAGCTAGAAGTAAAGTAAATTTAGAAGTAGAAAATAAAGGCCACCAAAAAAAAGCACAGAAGAACGATCCCTTTACCTTGAAAAAAAGGGAAAAAAGTGGTTTAAAAAAGCATAGCTATATATTTAAAAAGAAAAGAGACCAAGTGAAGAAGTAGAAAAGTGAAGTGAGAAGTGGAGCTAGATGTAAAGTAAAGTTAGAAGTAGAAAACAAAGGCTAGAGTTTAAAGTGGATTTGAAATCACAAATACTTTAATCAGAGAAACTTTCGCGAGAGAAACTTTCGCGAATTTCGCGAATTTTGGCCTTTTTCGCGAAAGTTTATCTCGCGAAAAATTTGAAATCGTTCATTCGCGAAAGTTTATCTCGCGAAATTTTGCTAATTTTTCAATTCGCGAAAGTTTATCCAGTAAATTCCGAAGTATTTTCAGCTAATGAATTTCACTTTTTTCAGAAATTTGGGGAGGGGAGGGGAGGAAAAAGGGGAGGAAAAAGGGGAGGAAAAAGAGTCAGTTTTATTCTTTTGGGAAAATTTCGGAGGAAAATGGAGGAAAAAGAATTTTCTGCTTGAATCTATTCCGTAAAAAAAGAAGAATTATTTAATCAATAATTATGGTATCTGGTTTCTTCCCCTGTTTCTCTTCAAGTCGAGGTTTCTTCATCATCATCATCATCATCATTCTCGGCTTAACGTCCGTTTTCCATGCTAGCATGGGTTGGACGGGGTATATTAATGACCCTCTTCCAATCTGATCTAGACTGTGTTAGATCTAAACTCAACTTCCTCTGTATCAAGTCTGTCCTTATAACCTCCTGCCAAGTCTTTCTCGGTCTGCCTCTGGGCTTTGCCCCAGGAACTATCAAGTCTCTACACTTTCTTACCCAATTATCCTCCTCCATTCTTTCCAAGTGCCCCAGCCAATTCAATCTTTTTATCTGGATAACATCTTTAATTCTACGGAGACTTAGCCTGCTTCTTAGCTCATCTGAACTCTTTCTGTCTCTCAGACTGGCGTTACACATCCACCTAACCATTCTCATATCATTCCTTTCTAAACGGTCAAGATCTTCCTGCTTCACTGCCCATGTCTCACTACCGTACAACATAACACTTCTTACACAGGCCTCATACAACCTACCTTTTACCTCAATTGACAGGACTCTGCTAGTCAACAAAGGAAGTAACTCTCTGAACTTTTTCCAAGCAGAACCTATCCTGCAAGTAACACTTCTTCCAACACCCCCTTCACTGCCCAACA
Organism: Hydractinia echinata; assembly: GCA_030067915.1. Classification (NCBI taxonomy): domain Eukaryota; kingdom Metazoa; phylum Cnidaria; class Hydrozoa; order Anthoathecata; family Hydractiniidae; genus Hydractinia; species Hydractinia echinata. The sequence goes on from JASGCC010000277.1 coordinate 269,678, forward strand.
TATCACCTAAGTAACAGAAGTTCTCAACTATCTCTAACGAGCCACTGTTGTACATCATTAAAGCTGGAAATACTTCATTCTCTATAATCTCACCTTTGCAACGCTTGCATACAAACTGAATGTCAGCTCTTAACCTTCCACTAATACTACTGCACTTCTTATGTACCCAATGCTTGCAAGTCTGACAAAAAATTGAGTTACTACCAACCCCTTTCCTGCAAACTCCACAAGGCCACTTTCCAACTACAAGGTCACACTTGGCTGCAATGCTACTAATCATGACTTTAGACTTTGCTGTGTTTACCTTTAGCCCTTTCTCTTCTAGTCCTTTCTTCCACTTCTCAAACTTTTCAACTAATTCTTCCATCGACTCTGCTATGAGAACCAAATCATCTGCATACAATAACTCCCATGGGCAACCTGTTCTGAACTCCATCGACAGCGCTTCTAAGACTTCTAAGACTAGAAGTGGTATTTTGCCACTAAACATGTCACGTATATCAAATGATTTCGTCTCTTTACGTACTGTTATTTTTTTCTGCTTTAATGTTTCTTTGCTTGTCGCGCGATGCTGCTCTTTTGATAGAAAATCAACTCCAATCTCATCAAGAATGAACGAAGGATAACGGGCGAAGTCGGTTCAGCATAAGTTGCTTCAACAAGCTCCATCACTCGATCAAGAAGCTGAATATTCTTTCGTGTTGGAGACATTTCTACTGTCACTTTACATGAAATTTCCAAGCCTCCTTGAACTAAGGGTGATCTCCGATAGTGGGTTGATGTCAAATCTGCAAAAATTCTTGCTCCCCTTATCAATAAAAACTTTAGAGTTCGTGACAATTCCCTTGGTAAATGACCAACAATCGTTCCATCTGCCTTGCATGTTTTTATAGCAAATATATCGAAGGCGTTATCCTCCTCATGAGAACAAACAAGGTGCTCTTCTTTTTTGGGATACCAATTTTTTCTGTAGTAATGGTATCCGCGAATTGCTGAATTAAACGTTTTCGTTAACATTGTTGCCATTTTTAAGAACGAACGATGGATCCCAAATGTTGATTTTTTTATACGATTTTCGAACTGCATTGAATAACAATTAACTCTCCATCGTTTTTCCTTTTCAATCATATTGTCAGTCTCTAAAATAAAAACTGTATTCTCTGCGATGAAGAGCCTTTTGAAAGAAAAGGAAATAGATTCTTTTTACATTTCAAAGGAAATAGATTCTTTTTATATTTCACTCACACTCCATTCATTCTTTTGTTTTGTTGTTCTGACGCGTCAAGATGTCTTTCTTGAGAGCCTCAATCAAAGAGAAATCACCGAGTACAAAGAAAAAAGATGATAAGCAAAAGTCCAGCAAAACTAAGGAAAAAGAAGGTATTTAAAAATATATATATGTCTTACATACTAAAAATAGAATCTTTCTTTCGCGTTTAATTTTTTTTTAAAAACTTCAAAACAGTCAAGGGATTCGAAAATTGTTTATACAATAACAAAACTTTTACTGTTTACGTTTTATTTTATTCAAAGTGACTTTTCGTTTAAGAAGATCTTTATTTTAATACCTTTATCAAATAAATAGGTAAAGTATCAACCTAATAATAAAAATGAACAAACAGTCAATATCGGTTTATATTAAGGCCCGGGACAACCCGCGGGAAACCCTTCTAAGCCCGAGGTTTCTAGTACAGGTCGAGCGTGCGAGACATACTAAAATATCTGGTTCTATCCTAAAAAGAAAAAAAAGGAAGAATTTCTTTATTCGCGAAAGTTTATATCGCGAAATATTATCAATATCTTCATTCGCGAAAGTTTATCTCGCGAAATTTTTTGCATTCCTCAATTCGCGAAAGTTTATCCAAAAAAATTCGCGAGTTTTTCACCTCGCGAAAGTTTCTCTCGCGAAAGTTTCTCCGATTAAAGTAGTAAGAACTTTGATATTTTTAGACGTTTGGTTTTTATGTCGGTGGAGCAAGCAGACTCGCATTTCCCAGGAAAAGCCACAGTTTTATTTTTTACCGCGTATGTAGCCATATTTGTTTACGTTTTGTTGCATAATTCATCTGCCCTGGCGCATAAAGCTTGGTTCTCACTATGGACTATCGATGAGCTAACCATAGTGCGCATAATGTGTTAGCCGATTTCAATTTTTGAGCTACGGGTACCTGATGTATTCGTTTCACGTTCACACTACGGTGCATCGTTAGCTCTTTTGTAGCCGAATATAATGCGGAAAAGAATGAAAAAGAAAGATAGAAAGAAAGTCTTGTTATTATTACTACTTCGAAGAAGACGACGTAGCCTGGAAAGAAAGGAATTAGCAAAATTACGAAAAAGGAAACAACTTTTGGTCAGAAAGGCAGGGAAAATCTTTCACATTGAACGCCAACTCTTCTTCTTCTTCTTCAAACGTCATTTTTTTTAATTTTGTCAGCTATTTTAGTTTTAAAAGGACCTTTCACAACGGAACATACTACTATTTTTAAAAACATAAATCGCTTTCAGCACGATTTATGTCGGCTTCCTTTGAAGATTGCTGAAAGTGAGCTTATCTCACTGTTAGCCGGAAAAAAATATCAAAAAATTTTGATTTCAAAAAATCGGCTAACGATGAGTTCAGCTGTGAGCTAAGCAGGTACTTTTACGTTCACACTATGGGCTAAGGTCTTAGCGCGTCATGCGCACTATGGTTAGCTCATCGTTAGCCCATAGTGAGAACCAAGCTTAACTAATGTATTGTTCTAAAATTCAAAATGCTACATAAAGCTGTTGGCTGACTAAAAAACGGAAAACTTTGGTTTGTTGAACTGTAATGTTATTAATTTTACATTACTATTGCTTCTCTTTATATGTGTTTTACTAAGCATAAATAGCTAGCTTTACTTTTAGGTAAGTGTTCCCAGTTTAAGTATATTTAACTGGGTGTCTTAGCTACTGTTAGCTAGCTAATGTTAGCCTCCAAGTCCAGCTCCCCATCCCATCATGGCTAGCTCTAACCTATGACTTCTGTTGTTATTCCTATTTTCTAATTATCTATAGCTAACTACTATAGTTTCCAAATTTCTCTTCTTTAATGAGCACGAATTATGATGTAACAAGCTAGCTAGCTACCTACAAAATCTTTCAAAGACTTGAACTTTTGCAGGATAGTAGGATGTATTTTTATGCCCATAGAGTATAGATGAATTCCGTTGTTTACTTTTTCAGTGGTAAGCTCTTTCGGCTTTGGCATTTGCGTGGCAGGGAAAAAGATTTGGGTGCTAGATGAAGCAAAGTAATTATCAGTTCATTTCTTCAAACGAGGCATTCTATGACTTTTAATGAATTCAAACAAATCAGAAGGCATCAACCTATACTCGATAATAGTTTATAACCCCAACGATGTCCCCGTTAGAAGAAATCCACATTAAAAGACCTTTCTTCACCAAATCATAGCATCTTTTTTCCTGCCACGCAAAAGTCAGATCCAAGGAGCTTACCGCTAAAAAGTAAACAAATGACGTCGCGCTGGAATTCATCTATAATTTTTTTCACATTACCTGTGCACTTTACAAGGGGAACCACATGTAATATGACAAGTGGAACGAATTTTATAGAATTTAAAGTGTGTGTGTTAAGTTATTTATTATTGTTTTGTTTCTGATTTTGTAATCTAATGGGCGATGACTGTATGCACTGAAATGACTGATTTTTCTAAATTTTGATGTGTTTCATAACCTTTTTGTGGAAGATTGATGGGTAATGGCAATATACGACATGCTGAATGAAATTATTTTTGTTGATTTAGATGTGTTTCTCAAAAACCAATCTGTTTTACATTTTGTGTAAACTTTTGTTTACGAACCGTATACAATGTTTCCAAAATAATGATCTTTTTTAATTCAAGAAATGACTGATTTTTCTAAATTTTGATGTGTTTCATAACCTTTTTGTGGAAGATTGATGGGTAATGGCAATATACGACATGCTGAATGAACACATGAGGGTAAAATGATGCAGCAGTACCAATTATTTTTTTTGACGTTTTCATCTCGTCTAACTTTCTTCTACATCCATTACAAATAAATTTAGGAAATACACAAGGATCTTCTTGTTCACAATTTATTCCATAGCTAGATTGAAACACTTCACTGTAAATATCACAAGATTTAAAATTAACGTAATGTTTACTTTTGACAATTTTCTTCCCACACAATCTACATAGCAAAATTCAAATATGAATACTTTATTTTTCAAAAAAACTTGATAAAAAAACCCAAAAAGGTGTCAAGGGAATTAAAAAAAAAATGTGAATCACTTGCCAGCTGGTTATGTAACACCTAATAAAAAAACAATTATAAACTCAATTCAATATATATTCAAAACATACAGCTGGTGTGAGAAAGAAAGAATATACATAAACAGAAAATCTACTCCCACTGGGGAAAAAAGAAAAAAAAGTTGCTTAAAACTTTAACCTAAATATACATAATTAGAACTAATAATTATTTTCTTTTGTTCCATGACAATGGAAAACATCACCGAGGGCTGCGACACCCTACCGAGAATTCGTCTACTTCGAGAGTAAAAAAAACAATTTTATAAATAACCTGCACAAAAACGTTAATCAACCCTTTAACTAACGTTTTCCCAGGAGGGGACATACGAAATAGTTTATAAGTTGGAAAACTTTACGATCTCCCAAGGCAGCTTTTCGCACTTTGAAGGCACTTTACTCCTTCCGCGTCCTTATGGAAGTGGAAAAACAAACTTCACCCTCATTGAATCTTGTAGTTTAACTAAACTACATGTTTTCCTGATCTTCCGCATTGCTGTAAGTGTGATTTTTAAGATTTATCTTTTCTCGTTAAAACACTCGTTTCAGAGTCGGTAGGTAAATATTGGGCCAAATCAGAGCCACGGATCAGTTCAAAGGGGCGCCGAAACAATAAAAAATTGAATAGAAAATTTAAAGGGACGCCGCGAGTTCTCTCTCCTTCTTTTTAAACCTCCTTGCTACTACTGAGAAAGCGAAAGAAAAACAGGTGTGTTGTTTAGATTATCTGGTAGAGAAATGAATTTAGGTGAATAACGTTTTTAAGCCGTTTACACGCTTCCAGCTAAACTTTCCCTTAAATATGAAGTTAAATATGTTTTGTCTTCAGCCTGAACATATTTAACATGTTTTTGTAAGAATATACTCAGGGTCAGTTAAAGATATCTTAAGAATATGTCCAACCTCGATTGTTTGTTCTAAATAAATATAAAAAGAATTTGCCAATAGCTATAGCAACTTATAGCAAGCTTTATTTTATTAAGGCATTATATATTTTTAGGCCACGAGGATAGTATTTGTCAAGAAAGTTAAGAACTTTTTTTTGTAAGAATATACTCTAAACAATGGGTCAGAATATCCTAAGAATATGTCTAAGCTTGATTGTTTGTTTTAATATAAAAATTTGTATGATGCACAAATTTAATTAGAAGTTTACTTTTTTATTGCGTATATATCTCACAAACTGAACCTTTTTCTCTCCGAAGCAATGGGCTGTTACAAATGCAGTAGAAATTGCCATTAGCAATAGTAACTTATAGCAGGCTTTATTTTTTCAAGGCATTATGTATTTTGAGACCATAGTCATGCTAAGAAAATATTAAGAATAATGAGGATAGGATTTGTCAAGAAAGTTAAGAATATGAAGGCTGAAACGAAAAAAACACTATTCTTATAAAATACAGCGTGTATATTTATATAAAATGTAAAAATTAATTTTCCGTTGTTACTGTTTTTTGTTTACATCTGTTACGTTACGATCGTTTGAAATATTATTCGATTCTTAAATTCGAAAACGCTGCATTGTTATCATGCACGGCACGTTTGCGCATTGAAAGGGTTGCTGTATGCAATAGGTTAAATAGCTGATTTGATATGATGCATTACAAACTGTACATTGTGGAAATTTTGCAATAACCTTTTTTGTGTGACTTAACGAGTTTTCCTAATGTCTGGTATACTATTTTTCCTGGTGTACTTCTGGCATAGCAAAGCAAGTATATAGTTTTAGCAGATTTAGCCTTTTACATAACCGTTGTTAGACACCTTCGATTGTGTTAGACCTTTTGAATTTTTATTTCATTTTATTTTTATTTTGTTGCATGACCTGCTTATATTTTTTAACGTTTTGTTTCAGCGGGTATAAATATAATGCAGATTGTGAGCAACCTCAATCCCAGGGCTTTTTTTTTATCTTTTTATTATTTTATTTTTTTATTGCTGCACATGCTTATTTTTTGGACGTTTTGTTTCAGCGGTTATAAATATAGAATAATGCAAATTGTGACTTTTAAAAATTCAAATTACTGTGTTCTATGTTTTTATTTGGCACCCATCATATGGACTCGATGAGAGATTCAGTGGATTCTTCCATGGGACTTCGGCTAGTCTCTATTATAATAGCCGTATTCCGTCTGTCTGTCTCTGCGCAACATGGCGGAGCAAGTAGCGAGACCCGCCGAAAATCCACGCGGCCCTGCAGCTCTATTTCGAATCCCCGGCAGACCCCGTTTTTTTACCGGCCTTGCTTTGCCGCTCACGCGTAATAAACCAATCACGAGGCTCCATTTTCACTAATGACCAATCCAAGTGCTTCGCGGCCTCAACATGCCGACGGGAGGAAACATGCTACCCCTGCGAAGGCCATTTTGGTTTGGAAGTGATGGTGTGAAGTTTGTGGGTTTCCTTTCAATCCTCCTTATTTCTTCTGAGTACTTTTTATTCTATAGGATTATTTAGTTTGTTTTCACATGTTAAGGTGAATATTTCATCACGTTTTCTAGCTACGTATAAATCTTAAACAAACCAATTTTAAGTTTTTGGCTAGCTACAAAACGTAGATTTTGAGGCAGCTAGCTGTAGCTATCTTTATTTATTCCTATTCTTTTAAAGTTTTTATTCAGTTTGGTATATTGTTCTTTATTTTATGTTGAAGTTGGGTCTACCTAGCTACCTCCTTTTAGCTACCTCTGGCTAAAAAGTGAAAGTAGCCAAATGCAGTTTGGCTGCAAGTGAAAGTAGCCAAATGCAGTTTGGCTGCAACACAATTCTTAACAATTCTTATGCTAAGCTAAATGCAGTTGGCAGCGACCACTTTTATTACTGTTTTAAAAATTTATTCTGCAAAATAAAATTGCTGAGTAATTTTTTAAACTGAACCGGGCTGATTTCTTTTAACTCCGAAGCGATAAGGACTTTTGGAAAATAATAGTACCCCTATGCTCATGTATAACACGATTCACCGGTTAAGCGCTCAGCCTGGTGTTAACAACAACAATGTTTTTTATTTAATCTGTTGTGATAAAATGTTTTTACCAGCAATAAACGTTCAACCCGGTGTTAACAACAGGGTGTTTTATGTGTTTTTTTATTTAAATTGAAGTTGTGATAAGTTTTTTTTGGAGAAGGCTATTATGGCTATAACGTATGTGTGACACCATTTACCTGTACTAAGTGCTCAGTCCGGTGTCATGATTAATTTGTTAAGGTTTACTGAAACTTATTCTGCAAAATAAAATAATATTGACTAATTTTTTTTGTTATGACGGGGTAACAACAGGTTGTAAACTGTGTTTTTATTTTGGCTAAATTTGCATCAAAGTTAAATATATATATAAGTTTTAAAAAATACATTACAACCGAAACACTATAATGTTGTGTGAGCTTTACTCGATTCAGGACATATTCTACATACCTGTACTGAAGCGCTCCAATTATGGAGTTTTTTTAGCTGGATGAGGGAACGGTTGGATTTTTCCTGTGTTTAACTAAGTTTTTGTTGAAAAGGGTATTATGCGTTCTCGGCCCGCTGTCATAATTAAGTTTTGAACTTTCACGGAAACTTATTCCGCAAAATAAAATAATATTGACCGATTGTTTTTATGTTATTTCAGCTATTGTTGCGGGAAAGTTATTTTTTGAAAAATATGTTACAGTCTCGCAATGGTGTATGCGCTACACTTGATTTACGACATACTGCATACCTGTACTAAAGCGCTCCACCTGATTGTGAGACACAGTTTACGGCTCTTATTAAGCGCTCCACCAAGTGTTCAACGCTGGATCACACCTTGACTTGTGGCTTACCCCGGCGTTTCGACGCCGGGTCTCCCGGCTAGACTCTATAATAATAAGCCAGTTCCGTCTGTCTGTCTTTGATTGTTACAAAGACGATATTTTTTATCACCCGAATGCGCGAGTTTTTCGAGTTGTTTTGTTTTGTTTACATTTGTCTCGCGACCGTTAGAAACCACGTGATACAAAATAAACAACATGATTCGCTCAAATTCGTACTCTCGAACGGGACGTCATTCGAATAAAAAGTTCCCTTGGCGTAAAAACAAACAAACATAAAAATTTCTCGACAAAGTTCTCGACATAAAAGGCGAACTGAAGAAGCGGTTAAAAAATGTCTTATTTTCGACGATCCCTTAGTCACAAAAAAGTGCAGATATTAAAAGCAAGAAAAGTCAAAGTGGAGAAGTAGAAGTACAAAAGTAAAGTTAGAAGCCACGAGAAGTTGCTTCGAAAGTGAAGAGTGCAGCTAGAAGTAGTAAAGAAAAGTTAGAAGTAGAAAATAAAAGCTTGGGTTTAAAGTCGATTTGGATTCACATATAGTAAGAACTTTGATATTTTTAGACGTTATGTTTTTATGTCGCTAGAGTTACGTGTCAGGCAGACTCGCATTTGCCAGGAAAAAGTCACTTAAAAGCTTCAAATTCTTTAAGTTTTATGTTTTACCGCGTTTTTTATAAAAAAGCTAGCATTTACTGTTTTTTGCATAATTAATGTATCCCCTGGTGCGTAACTAATGTATTTGTACTAAAATTCAAAATGCTGCATAAAGCTGTTAGCTGGCTACCAAACAAATGTGCCAGAGAAATAGAAAGTTTTGGTTTGTTGAACCGTTGAACTAACTGCAAATGTCATAATTTTTACATTGCTATTGTTTTCCTTTATATATGTTTTACTAAGCATAAATAGCTAGCTATAGACTTAGCTAAGTCTCCCCAGCTTAAGTATATTTAACTGGGTGTCTTAGGTACTGTTATGTTAGCTAGCTAGCTAATGTTAGCTTCAAGGCTCCATCCCATAGCTAGCTCTAATCTATGAGTTTTGTTGTTATTCCTCTTTTTTTAGGTATTTATAGCTATACCTTAGTAGTCAAACTTCTCTTCTTTTTTGAACACGAATTATGATGTAACAAGCTAGCTACAAAATCTTTCTTGAACTTTTAGGATACTGTGACACATTTTTATGCCCATAGAGAATAATTTTTTCACATTTCCTGTAAACTTTACAAGGGGACCACAATATGACAAGTGGAACGAATTTTATAGAATTTAAAGTGTGTGTGTTAAGTTATTTTTTATTGTTTTGTTTCCTCATCCTGTTAAACTTTTGTCAGCCTACATGTAAAATGCCAGGTTTTTTTACAGGGGTTTTTGACATTTGATTGGAAACTTATATACGTGGGTTTATGACTTTGGGTTAAAAAAATTTATGAGAGGATGGTATGGTTGTCAGTTCATATTGTTTGTGTTGCAAAATGCTGTTTTTTGAAATTTTGTGTAAACTTTTGTGGAAATAGACCACATGCAATATATATACTGAAAGAACAAATCTTTGTAGAATCAGACTTCACTGTAAGTTGTTGTAAAGCTGATGTCTTTATCGGTAAAAATAACAGCCATAGTTTACTAATTAAGAAAAAATAAAACAAGTTTGAAAGTTAAAAAGTATTTATTTGTTAAGCTTTTCGTACACTAAGTACATCTTCAGACTATATAAACAACTTTGTCTTTATATTTCGTATTATAAACTATTGTTTGGGAGAACTAACTGTATGTGATGTCATTTTTGCTGGAAGAAAATTCCATGGTTTCACGTTTTTGTTTTTCTTGAGAATTTTACAAAATTTTGTAGGGATAAATGTTTGCTGATGATAAAAAAATTATATACTTTAATGTTCTGACTGAAACTGTTTTTGTTTTTTATATTTTGTAATCTAAACGCGAGGACTGTATGCACTGAAATCACTGATTTTTTCGAATTTTGATGTGTTTCATAACCTTTTTGTAGAAGATTAATGGGTAATGGCAATATACGACATGCTGAATGAACTTATTTTTGTTGATTTAGATGTGTTTCTCAAAAACCGATCTGTTTTACATTTTGTGTAAACTTTTGTTTACGAACCGTATACAATGTTTCCAAAATAATGATCTTTGTTGATTCAAGTTTATTCTTTGCTCATTGATTTTTTGACATTTAGGTTTAAAATTGTTGGTAAAGGGCAGTACGGAACTAAAAAGGAAAACTTTTGTGTTCTTAACTGTTGATTTTTACATTTTGTGTAAATTTTTGTGGGAGAGGATGGTATCCAACCGAAATGACTGATTTTTCTAGATTTAAATTTGAGGTTTTCGAAACTATGGCTTTTTCATATTTTTGTATAAGCTTTTAAGGGAAAGACAATATTTAAAATGTGTAAAATAACTTATATTTGTTAATTTGTGCTAACTCTTGCAGGCCTCCTTTTTGACATTTCAGAATAAAATACTGAGGGTTTTCAACATAATCACTTGTAAGATGTACATATTTGAGATGCGTTATTTCTGAGATTGTTATTATCCGTGTTGTGACTGTCCGTGTTGTAACTGTCGGTGTTCTTACTGTCGGTTTTGTGAGTATTTGTGTTGTGAGTGTCGATGTTGTGAGTGTCGTTGTTGTAACTTTTTATCAACTATATTTTACACCTTGCAAGCTGTTCTTTTTTATTTTGTGTAAGATTTGTGTGGAGGATTTAATGCGATTTGACATTTGATGTAAGATTTTAAGAACATTTTTTTTTTGTATATGCACTACTGACGTCAGCAAAACATCTAAAGCAACCTATTTTTCATTGGCCTTTTGCCTAAGTGGATTTTTCCATGGGCCTTATCGACTAGTCTATATAATAATACGCCAGTTCCGTCTGTCTGTCTGTGACTTTTGCAAAGAGGATTATATTCTTCACTATTTTCTTTGAGAAAGTCTGTAAAACATCGCCCATAAAATTGTTCTGTAATTTACCAAACTTTTACGTAAAACCTTGGTTAAACTAATATTAACGTCAAAGGAAAGTATATTAAATTAATGAAGCCATTACAGTGCACTTAAAACTTTGAGGCCAAATAACTTGGAAACGAGGTGGTGACGTCAATGATTTTTCACCGCGTGGGTAACTAGGGACCACCTGGGTCCAATTTGGGTAAGTTTCCCAAACCTGGGTCCCCAAATCCGTTTCGGAATGGACGGGTTGATGACGTCATCACAAAACCTTTAAGCCCTAATATCTCTGCAACCGTTTGTCAAAAGTACATGATCCTATACATTTTCTTGATCAGCGTTTCAAGATCTATACGAGGAAGGCAACAGGTATATAAATTTTTAAAAAAAAAATGTTGTGTTTTTTTATGGGTCTTTGCTGACGTCAGCACAATTTTTAAACCCTTATATCTCCTTAGGCGTTCTTCGAAAACATATGATCCTATACATTATTTTGATCAGCGTTTCCACCTCTACACATTACAATCAAAGAATAAACTAAATTTTACAATTTTTTTATGGATCTGCACTGCTGACGTCAGCAAAACATCTAAAACAATCTATTTTTCCATTGTCCTTCTGCCTAAGTGGATTTCTCCACGGGCCTTATCGACTAGTCTATATAATAATACGCTAAGTGTGTCTGTGCGGCGGACGTATAATCTGGACCAAAAGACGGGGGGAGGTATGAAAGACGGGGGTGGGAGGGGTACAAAGCCAACTTATTGGCATTTTTAGCTAACTTTTATTACAGCTGTTCGGTCCAAACTTATTTGTTCTAGTAGACAAAAAAATAACCTACCTTTTCGTGAAAAAATATCAGTCATATTTCCTTACGCTGATTTTATATGATTTTTTTCCTATCGAAATTTTGAGATTCTCAATAATTCTCTTGGTATACTTCGCGTAGCAAACGTGCTCCACAATTTCGCTTAATTGCTTCGCAAACATTTATCACACGGTAGCATGAAGAGTGGGGGTTTCCCGAAGATGGAGATCAATGTTATCGTTGTTCTGTTCTGAGCCTGATGTGTTGCTCCCTTCTGATGCTGTTGATGGAGGCAGTGCGGTTGACGATGCCCGAAGTTTTCTAAGTTGGGCTTCTCGTGCTGCTATCTCACGTCGAAGAGTAACTTCTTCGGCGGCGATCGAATCTCTGGTAGTCTGCTCCTCCCTTTCCGAGGAGGCCAATTGCACCCAATTGCTGACGAAGCTGTGCAACCTGTGTGTTGTTACCTGCTTCGTTAGCAGAATTGGGGCTGGTAGTATGGTAGTAGTGTTCTCTGATTGAGAAACTATGTCACCTGTTTGCTTATTCTTTTTCTTTGATCCCAACTGTAGAAATTCAGTTGGTCTTCCCAAACAGTGGATACAGGGTTAATGAAGAATTTCATAGTGCAAACTCAGGTAGATTTAATAAATTTGCTAAGGTTAGTAATTTATTCAATTAGAATTGCATAATTAACGGATCTTAATATATGCAATATTGCAACTTATCTTGTGGGTTAGTGAAAACATATGAACAGCTAGTTTCGGACTCTGTTTTTATATTCTGAAAGATAAATAAAAATATATGTTCAGTTCATATTACTGTTCTTTCAGTGGAACACACTTCGAGCATTGTCATTTTGCTTTTTTGTTTGCAAATACCTTGTCACAAATATTTTCGCATTTACGATGATACCAAAAGAAGAGCACAGATCGCATTGTGCCATGTGCATATCCTTGGATTTCTTGTGGTACCATAACCAAGGTAGCTTGCAAGTGCAGTAGAGGTTCACTCGAACATGGCTCTCTGCTTGCAATAAGCCGTTTTTTTCTCCAGAGGAAAGTCCGAAAACTTACTTGTTTCTAGACACTTTAAAAAGTGTTTTCGCATCGCATCATAACACATTGTTATGTGTTCTATCAACACCCTTTTCAAGATGTAATATGAAAATGCGACTGCAAATATTCCACAATCTACAGACAGACAGACGTATACGGGTATTATAATATACGATTTAAAAAATTCGATATTAATGTAAAACTTTTGTTTACCCTGCATATGCTGTTCATTGGCAGATGCATCGCCACTTTCGCTTGAGGATTCTAATGCGAAAAATACATAGTTAAATGCGAGGTAACAAAAAACGCATTAGCGTTAAATAATAAATTGTACTTACCATCATCTGACGACGATAAACAACAGGTAAGAACCAATCTCGTTCCCAGAGCTTCTTTTTCACTTTCTGATATGCGTGCTGGCGCGAAAGCCACATATCAGAAAGTGAAAAAGAAGCCCTGGGAACGAGATTGGGTAAGAACTTGTTTCCTCAGACATTACTCTGCAACTTTAAAAGGCGTTACATCAGCACAAAAAAATAAATGAAATGTGATAAACGAAATAAATGCAAAATTAATCACTTTGTTTCCACGTGCTTAGAAAAAAATATTGTCCTCGCCAGCGGACCGACACATGTTTTAATAATTTCTCACCGGTGCATCCCGGGATTGCGAAAATTATGTTAAAAAATATAGTCGTGATAATTTATGCACTGCATCATAGAAAAAATAAATTACTGTTCCCGGCTTTTTCGCAACCTGAGTTTGCGCTATGAAATTCTTCATTAACCTGGATACAGGGGTGACCAAAATCATGGGTTGGATGGGGTTCACGACAGGCTGGGCAACGGGATCTCCTTCTGGTTTCCTCATCAACGACCGCAGCAGCTAGATCTGGTGTCTGTTCAGTGTCGGAGTGCTGAGGGGTAACTGTAGGAGTAACTAAGGTAGCCAGAAGGAACCATAACCAATGTTGTTGGAGAAACATGACCAAATTTTTTCAAAACCTGTACGTTAAGATATACCCATGGTGAGTGGTAAGGCGGACGTCACAAATATGAAAAATAGAGTCGGTTGGTCGGCGAGTGATAACTCTAAAATTCGAAAAATTGTATCCAACCATCCATCCATCAACGTGCGCCATTAAACCGCCGATATTTAATGATAACTTGGACACCTCGTTTAAATGGAGTTTCCGCGCACCGTTTTCAACTAGTTCTCAGGAACCTTTTCGCATTTTAAAACGAAGCACAATAATAATGGTGTGGATAATGGCTGTGGGGAGACAACAAGCGTATAATATTTTTTTGTCATTCTAGCTTTTCCGACTCAGTATGTCAAAAATTTTGATCAAAAAATAAGGTCGGTCGCGTGACTCTAACACCAAATATTTGTGACGTCCGCCTAAAAGCATTTATCATTTTTTTCTTCTGCATTATTTTAGGATAATTATTAACATGAAATCTGGTTGTGGTATATCAAGTGAACCACTGATTCTTTTCTACACAGTTATTTTTACAATCAACTACACCATCCTTCCGCAGCTGGTTCTACACAAACTTTGCCTGCAGCAAAATGACTTCAATAAAACTTATTGCGAAAAATTGGGCGAGCCTTCAATAGAATTGCAAAAGGTGGGCAGTCTCTTTTTGTTTGTTTGTTTGCTTGCTTGCTTGCCTGTTTGTTTGTTTATTTGCCAGGGGTCGTAACGTGCCTGGAAAACACAAAAATCTGGGTAATCTAGAAATTTCCTGAAACCAGTTTAGATTTGGTAATAAATTTTCCTACAGTAATGTAACATTTTACTAATGTTTCCATCACAACAAGGATGACATCTTGTATATTACGGGCATGTTCATTGGCCGTATGTGGTGACACGATAAATCTTTTAGCTGATTGTAATAAAATTGATTTGTTAATCGCCTGGAAAATTTGTCCTGTGTCCCCATAGATTTAACATATTTATATATATATATATACAGTATCAGGAAAACAATGCAAATGTACCATGCCTGATCAATGTACATTGTAGTGTCTTCGCATTTGATGGATCGAACAATATTTTGAACGATTGTATGAACATCGATTTGAAATTGGTTTAAGTGTGTTATACACCTTTTCACAGTTAAGTAAAAATAACATATACACTTATTTTATCCAAGTTATCTGTACAACTAGTAGTTGCACCGTACTAATCATCTTAAAACCAATTTAGAAGACATAACTTCAATATTAAAACTGAAAACGACCTTTCCTTTTTACCAAAAATACCCACTGCTGTGGGCTGGCAAACGTATTTGTTGTTGTTTTCTTCCATTTCCGCGCAGATTTTTTGAAACCACTACTACATGTATTACTACATAATCATAATAACTGTCATCATCATCATCATCATTCTCGGCTTAACGTCCGTTTTCCATGCTAGCATGGGTTGGACGGGGTATATTAATGACCCTCTTCCAATCTGATCTAGACTGTGTTAGATCTAAACTCAACTTCCTCTGTATCAAGTCTGTCCTTATAACCTCCTGCCAAGTCTTTCTCGGTCTGCCTCTGGGCTTTGCCCCAGGAACTATCAAGTCTCTACACTTTCTTACCCAATTATCCTCCTCCATTCTTTCCAAGTGCCCCAGCCAATTCAATCTTCTTATCTGGATAACATCTTTAATTCTACGGAGACTTAGCCTGCTTCTTAGCTCATCTGAACTCTTTCTGTCTCTCAGACTGGCGTTACACATCCACCTAACCATTCTCATATCATTCCTTTCTAAACGGTCAAGATCTTCCTGCTTCACTGCCCATGTCTCACTACCGTACAACATAACACTTCTTACACAGGCCTCATACAACCTACCTTTTACCTCAATTGACAAGACTCTGCTAGTCAACAAAGGAAGTAACTCTCTGAACTTTTTCCAAGCAGAACCTATCCTGCAAGTAACACTTCTTCCAACACCCCCTTCACTGCCCAACATATCACCTAAGTAACAGAAGTTCTCAACTATCTCTAACGAGCCACTGTTGTACATCATTAAAGCTGGAAATACTTCATTCTCTATAATCTCACCTTTGCAACGCTTGCATACAAACTGAATGTCAGCTCTTAACCTTCCACCAATACTACTGCACTTCTTATGTACCCAATGCTTGCAAGTCTGACAAAAAATTGAGTTACTACCAACCCCTTTCCTGCAAACTCCACAAGGCCACTTTCCAACTACAAGGTCACACTTGGCTGCAATGCTACTAATCATGACTTTAGACTTTGCTGTGTTTACCTTTAGCCCTTTCTCTTCTAGTCCTTTCTTCCACTTCTCAAACTTTTCAACTAATTCTTCCATCGACTCTGCTATGAGAACCAAATCATCTGCATACAATAACTCCCATGGACAACCTGTTCTGAACTCCATCGACAGCGCTTCTAAGACTAGAACAAACAACAAAGGACTAAGTACAGAACCCTGATGTACACCAACATTTACACTAAATTCATCACTAAGTGAATCATTAATCCTGACACGACTTCTAGCATTGCTGTACATAGACTGTACCATCGTAACTAGCCACTCATCCACACCTAATTTTCTCATAGCCCACCAAATAACTTTACGTGGCACTCTATCAAAAGCTTTCTCTAAATCTACAAAGGCAAAATAGAGATTCTTTCTCTTTCCTAAATACTTTTCCTGAAGCTGTCTGAGTAAAAATATTGCATCTGTAGTGCCACGCCCTGGAACAAAACCAAATTGCATCTTATCTATATCAATTCTTTCTCTAAGTAACTTATCAATCACTCTTTCAATATAACTTTCATTACTTGATCAACCAACTTCAAACCTCTATAGTTACCCCTTTCTAATGCATCACCCTTGCCCTTGAAACAATTCACTATTACACTCGACTGCCACTCACTCGGAATAGCACCATCCTTTATAATCTGGTTAGCAAGACTTGTAATAAGCTCAACTCCAATATATCCAGATGCTTTTACCATCTCTGCAACAATACCTGATACTCCTGCAGCCTTGCCAATCTTCAATTTCCTAATAGCCTCCACTACCCATTCTGTCTTGATCTGCATAGCTGGCCCTTCTACAACATCATCATCAGACAAATTATGCTCATCCCAATCAAACTCAGTGTTAAGCAACCTCTGATAATAATTCTTCCAAGCTACCCTTTTCTCCTCCTCTGTGCTAGCCAAAACACCTTCATCATTACGTATACACTTCTCACCTACAACATCTTGGTTAGTCTTCTTCATTTGCTTTGCTATCTTGAATACCTCATTGCGCTGGTCTTCCCTTCTTAACACATCTGCAAATCTGTTTCTCTCTGCTTCTGATTTTGCCTTATACACTGCTGTACGAGCACGACGCTTAGCTTCTAAGTAAATATTTTTACTACCACCTGACTTCCACTCTTTCCAAAGTTTCCTCTTTTCCTTTATACACTGGTCAACCTCATTATTCCACCACCAGGTCTGTCTATGTCTAGCTGGTCCTTTCGTCCACCCACAGGTATCATCAGAAGCTTCTAGAAGACAATTCTTCAAAGTAGTCCAAGTACTTTCAACATTGTCACTATCACATTGACCATTGTGGGCTAACTGCTGAACTTTTGCACTAAATTGTCTTGCTACAATCTCTTCCTTCAGCTTACAGACTTTTCGACGGGGCCTGTACTTTCCCTTGGCTTCTTTAACACTCTTCAAGATAATATCACAAACCAGCAACCTATGCTGGGAAACACACTCTTCCCCCGATATAACTTTCACGTCCTTCACCACTTTCTTGTCTGACTTTCTAACCAGGAAGTAATCTATCTGTGTCTTACAACCACCTGACTCATATGTTATCAGCCTACTCTGTCTCTTACTGAATGATGTGTTGCAAACCACCATGTCCGTTGTCATTCCAAACTCAAGCAATCTCTCCCCTTCCTTATTTCTGCTCCCAAATCCATAGCCTCCATGCACACCTCTATAACCTTCAGATGACTTCCCAACATGACCATTAAAGTCGCCGCCCACCATGACAAGTTCAGTGTCTCCAAACTTTGATGTGACTGCTATTAACTCATCATAAAACTTATCTTTATCTTCCTCACTGAGTCCACACTGTGGAGCATAAACTGACAGAAAAGTGACAATCCTATACACTGTGAACTCGTGTATTGATTTGCGCTGGCGAAAGACGGAATCTTTAAAATCACCATAAAAGATATATATATATATATATAGATAAAGAGATAGAAACAGCCCATAGCCTTGAAGTCAATAGAAATGCTTTTTATTATAGCCAATGGGAACTCAGATTGTAAGAAACCCATATTCATGTCTTCCTGGGAAGTATTCTCTTTGAGTTTTAGGTCCAAAAGGCAAAATTACTTGCCCAAAACGGTTACCGTTCCTCTTGATAGTTGGAACTCCAGAATGTTTTATGCAAGAAGGTGGGCTTAGTTGTCTACTCTGGTAAAAAATCATATGTTTTGAGATAACTAGCTAGCTTCTTTGTTTACTAGGTAAACAAAGCTAGCTTATAGATAAAGTGATTTATATTTTATGTGTTTAGCTGGCTAACCTTGTCGTGGCGAAACGTATATGAGAGAATGAATAGAGAGAGCAAGATGTATTTCCAGAATGTTCACACCATGATCGAGCACGTTTGTTTTTTAGCTACCCTTTTTCCTCAATACATTCAATGTGCATGGTGATATCATGGTCAAGGGGGGAAAGTAGAGGTCTATAATTTTTAAAAAATTGTCACTGGCCCATGAAAAAACCCACAGGAATTCGCCTGGTGGTACTCGCAACTACCATTTTGGCTTACAGACAAGCGCCATACAGTAATGTATAGATTGCATAGAGTGTATACATCACAGAAAAGAATAAAACACAGGTTTCAGTTTCTTTCAAAAGTTTTAGATTTCTTTTAAAAAAGTATCAAGTATACTGTATATATTATTATTGCTACGTCTCTGGTAATCCTTCCTGTTTTGCCATTTTAAAAAAGATTTCCAATAATTCCACGTGTATATTTCTATGAAGTTGGTACCTACATTCTCCAATTTTTCCAACGCAAAATAGTGAGTTGGCTCTTACAACAATTTTAAATGCATAGATATTAAGTTTTAATTAAAAGATGTAAAAGTTGAGTTGTTGATAGCATAGAGATTTGTGGTAAACGTATTTGTGTTTTTATGCTTTTTATCCTTCCTTTTCAAGACTTTTGTTGCTTATTGTTGCAAATAATACTAAACTCATATTAATACTAAACAAATAATACTAAACTTCCAATATTTAAAAAATAATTCCCATCTCTTTGATAATAACGAAATTTTTATATCTGCACCGAATGCGATATATTTTTACCGATTTTGTTTTGATCGCCCGCGTGTAGCAGCCAGTTGCAACGCCCCACTTTTTTAAAAAAGCAATCTGATTTTTTTTGGCCACGACATGCGACAAAGGAACAAATGCCAATTTGATTTTGGAAGTGGTGTGTTCGGTGCTAGGTTTTTTATCTTCAAAAGCTTTTTATTTTGTAATATTCGTGTCTGTATGTTTTCACATGTTAAGGTAAATATATTTTGTAGCCACGTAAAAATCTTAAACCACCAATTTTAAGATTTTGGCTAAAGACGTAGATTTCGAGAGAACATCCGAAAACCAGCTATAGATCGCCCTATTTATTCCTATTCTTTTACGGGTGTTATTCAGTTTAATATAAGAGCTTTTATCCTAGCCAATATTATTTATTTTTACTTTGGGGTTGTGACCATCTACCTCTTTAGCAACCTCTTCCTAAAAAGGGAAAGTAGCCAAATGCAGTTTGGCTACAACAATAATCTTAAGCAATAATTTTTATGCTAAATGCAGTTAGGTAGAGCTATACCTTTTATTATTTTCCTGAAAACTATTTCTGTAAAATAAAATGTCTGAGCGATTGTTTTAGCTAGATGGGTTAACGACAGGCTGTTTCCTGTGTTTTATTTAAACTGAAGTTGCAATAAAGTTTTTTTTGGAAAAGGGTATTATACCTATAAGCATGTGCGACACAGTTTACCTGTACGAAGTACTTAACCAAGTGTTAAAAACAGACTGTTTCTGTGTTTTTATTTAAACTGAAGTTGCCATAAAGTTTTTTTTGAAAAAGGTATCATGCCTATATAGATGTACGACACGGTTTACCTGTACTAATCGCTCAGCCCGGCGTCACAATTAATTTTTTTTTAACTTTCATGGAAACTTATTCGTTCCTCATAAGTTTTATGAGGGTTTAAATTCAGCTGGTATGAAGTCCTCACACAGCACTGCAGCTGATTTGTTTTGGTTAGCTCCTACTGCTGACCTCTTAGAACTGCTGACCTCTTAGAACTGCTGACCACTAGGTTTGCAGTTTTACCATATATATAGGCCATGCTTCTTCATCCCATTCCTCTTCAGTTCTTCTTCTCAATATGCTACAATACATGTCAAACTGATGTTTTAAAGCTGTGCAAGAGTATTCAAGTAAATCTTTACAATCCTTTCCTTGATCACCATGAATTTTATACAGTTCTGGAGGTTTGTTCTGGCTGTGTTGGTAACACCTACTATCTCTCCCCCAAGGACTCCTGTGGAAGGTGATTTTATAGTTTCACCACAGGAAATAGCAGTAGCTCTAGAAAGAGAGAAGCGAACTTCCAGACATGCTGGACTCCGATGTCCATCACAAGATTGCAGGGAAAAGATCTCAACACATACCTTTGGACCCCCTTCACGTCACTGTTCTGGCAGAACACAACTGAACGATGAACAGCAGCTGAGCACAACTGACGAAAGGCCGAAGTCCCAGTCCAAAGGTATCATTTCTTCTTCTTCAGCAACGCGCCCCAACGCTGTGCAACATCCTACTCCGCCACCACCATCACAACAACAGCATCTTCAACAGGAGGACGGGATAAACCGCCATCCACCGCCCGATATTGTGTCACTCAGTCGCGAGCTAGCTGCCTTGGAGGCAGAGGAAAGAGCTGTTCAGGGAAGCATTGCTGACGAAGAACACGGCCTACGCTGTCAGATAGCGGAACGCCAAGCTTCCCTGCAGAATCTACGAGCAGCATCTTCTGCCATTCACGTTCCCACCCAATCCGCCATTCCTCCTTCTGCGTCTATTTTGCCGAACCATTTCGAATCAAACGGCCCTGACGTTATGTCCACTTTGATTGGAAGCGCTGGACCCCATAATCCTAGACCTCAACAACAACAACGCGGATTGGCGGCCATTTTTAGAGAACAAGAGCAGCGAAGCTCTGAGCTGTTTCTTCGACCATCCCGAACCTCTGACACAGGCCAAGGTAAGCCACTCCGTATTGTCGATTTCGTGTCTCGTCTACGGCCAGTGGAAGAGGAAAAAGTCATTACATCAGACTCTGGCCATCAAACTAAGCTTGTTTTGTCTGTTGGTGAAAAGAAGCAAAAAATTGAATCTATTTTGGTTGAACAATATTCTATTGCCAATTTACGTATTTTCTACGAATTTCTAACTTGTAATAGGCTGCCCACGTCTGCTGATGTTAGGGACTACCTTTCATATAGTATAAAAATCATGGAGTTGGCTCGTAAATACACCTGGGAGTCTGTATTGAAGTATGATGATGAATATCGGATTCTTCAGCACACTTATGGCTACCCATGGAGTTTTGATAACAGCCACCTCCATGAAGTGATGCTTATGCCTCGTTGGGCTGTACCTGCTTCTGCGCCAAAATCTTATGGGCCCTCTTCTTCTTCCAGAGGAGGAATTTCTTCAGCAGGCAAGGGGGGTGTTCCTTTTGGTTCCCATACTACTGAGGGGCAGGAAATTTGCCGTAACTACAATAGACTTAAGGGTTGCACTAAACAGGATTGTCGTTTTGCCCATGTTTGTAATAGGAAGAATGGATCCCATGTTTGTGACAAGCTACATGCTGGTCATGCACACGGGGTCCCAGGCGACAATTGACTATCTCAATTTTCTTCTCCACTAAACATTAATATATGGACTACTGAGCTGGCTGATGACCCAGATAACGAGTTTCTTTTATCTGGTGTTATCAATGGTTTCCAACTCCTTCCAAAGGATGCAGAACTCAAACCAGCTGAAATGCACAATTATTTTTCTACGGTTAACTCACTTGCTTTTGACAAAGTGGAAACCATTATTAAGGAGGAAATTTCTGCAGGTAATTATAAAATTTGGCCATCTAAGCCTGTCATTATTAGTGCTCTTGGCGCAGTTCCAAAGGCAGACTCTGAGGACCTCCGCCTTATTCACGATTGTTCCATGCCTCCGGGTCTCGGTGTCAACTCTTACATTGACATTGAGAAGCAAAAATTCCAAACACTTGATGATGCTGCTCGTTTGTTGCGTCCTGGCTACTATATGGCTAAGGTTGACTTACGACATGCATCCAGATCTGTCCCCGTACACCCTGCTAATTGGTCAGCATTAGGTCTAAAATGGCGCTTTAGAGGTCACAAGCATTTTACTTATTTGGTTGACACTAGACTCCCTTTTGGGGGAAAAAGTGCACCAGGTATCTTCCATCGCCTGACACAAGCAGTCCGCCGGATGATGGCTAGGAGGGGTTTTCCCCTTGTAGTTGTCTATCTGGATGACTTTCTAGTCATCGGCCGGACAGAAGCTGAATGTAAGTTGGCATTTGACACTTTATGTTCTCTTTTGCTCTCTTTAGGGTTTGAACTTAGTCCTCCTAAGGTAGTTCCTCCATGTCAATGTCTGATTTTTCTAGGTATTTGTCTGAATACAGTGGAACTCACGTTATCCTTGCCTCCTAAGAAGTTACTTGATTTGCAGGAAATTATTTCCTCTTTTTTACATTGCAAAAGGGCCTCCAAAAGGCAGCTGCAGCAGTTGGCCGGTCGCTTGAACTGGGCTTGCAAAGTTGTCTATGGAGGTCGAACTTTCCTACGCCGCATTCTTGACCTCATGGGATCCTTACCTAACTCTGCCTCGAAGTGTCGACTGACACTCGAATTCCACAGAGACATGGTGTGGTGGCATGATTTCCTTCAACAATTTAATGGGAAATGTGATTTTCATGAGAAACGTCCTGTTACTGAACTTCAAACTGATGCATGCAGTTCATCAGTCGGTGCATACTTTTTAGGTGACTGGTTCTACTCAAATCTGTTAGTAGACTACCCGTCCCTCAGTACTTTACATATAAATTTTAAAGAGGCACTTTGCGTTGTACTCTCTGCTGTTCGGTGGGCACCTTTGTGGCGCAACAAAACGGTTCATGTTTTTTGTGACAATACTGCTGCTGTTGCCATGCTTAATAAAGGTACCACTAAAAACCCCATAATGATGTACTTTCTCCGGCGATTGTTCTGGCTGTCAGCAACATTCAACTTCCGGTTAAAAGTATTTCATGTTGCGGGAATAAATAATGTTACTGCTGATCATGTGTCGCGTCTACAACGACCCCACACATTTTCTTGCTTTTGCGGAACTCCTTGTTCGCTACTATAATAAGACCTTGTTTGAGCTTTCGGCCCTTGATCACATGTCATTGTTCAGCTACTTTTTGTTACTATAGGTAAGTTTTCCATTACTGTTTAGGCTTGGACCAGTTTACCCTAGGATTGATGTCAGATGTTCTGTTTTTCCGTCAAGCTACCTATGCTGTATCCACAAAAAGTTGTTACCGTACGCATTATGCCACCTACAGGAAGTTTTGCGATCTCATGTCGATGTCACTAGTACCCGCCTCTAATAGTTTTTTGTGTTTATATGCAGCCTATCTTGCCAGGTTCTTGTTACCACAATCTGTCTGTCAGTATATCAATTTTGTTGGGCTCTTGCATCGTGAGATGGGTTTTCCCAATCCACTTTCCCACAACTGGATTTTATCAACAGTCCTCAAGGGTATTAAACGTACACTTGGTAAACCTCCACAACCCAAGTTGCCTATTTTG
The DNA here is from genome assembly GCA_030067915.1 of Hydractinia echinata. NCBI lineage: Eukaryota > Metazoa > Cnidaria > Hydrozoa > Anthoathecata > Hydractiniidae > Hydractinia > Hydractinia echinata. The sequence continues at coordinate 293,593 of JASGCC010000277.1, forward strand.
CCTGATTTGCTTATTTGTATGCGGTCTCGTCTTAATTTAAATTGCAGTCGCCATGCCTCCTTTTGGGCTATTTGCCTTGTGGCCTTTTTTGGGTTGTTTCGTAAGGCACATTTACTTCCTCATTCTGATGCCTCGTTTGATCCTAAGCGCCAATTTACTAGGTCAGACTTTGTGTATTCTAGTACAGGTATTACATTAACAGTTCGATGGAGCAAAACCATTCAACTTGGTCAGCGTACAGTTGCTGTTCCATTGGTGGCTATTCCAGGCTCCTCATTATGTCCTGTTACAGCTGTCCAACATGCATTTTCTTTTACCACGGCAGCCTTACCTAATAGCCAGGCTTTTTGCTGGAGAGACTCCTCTACCCCTAAGCTCTGCGTTTTTACCTATAATTCATTTATGTCTTGTATGAAGCAGGTACTTTTAGAGTTAGGCATTCCTGCTTCTCAGTATGGGACCCACTCCTTCCGGCGTGGTGGTACTACCTTTGCATTAGAAGCGGGGGTTTCTTTAGATGTCATCTCACTTTTGGGTGATTGGAAGTCCGATGCCATGTATCTTTACCTACATATGCCCCTGGCGCAGCGCGTGTCCGCCCAACAGGTTATTGCATCACATTTAGCTTAATTTTTATTTCTATTTTTCACACCTATTCACTTTGGATTGGCACTTCAACTATTGCCTAGACTTATGCTATTCAATCGTTTTTAGTATTTTTTATGCAGTTTTTGGTTTATTCTTCGATACAGTCCTCAGCGTTGTTGCCTTTTATCATTCAGCAGATTATACTCTTACTATATAACATAGATGTTTTTACGTATTATATAGCCTTTACTTTGTTTTATGAGCCTTTGTTCTTGTATTTATCCAAGCTTGTAAGAGACCGTTTATTTTCATTTATATGTTTGTAGTTTGTATATATTATAGTCACTTTTGTAGAAGAACTGACACTATGCACACTTGACTTCTTATTGGTTGAGTTTAAGTTCCTCATAAGTTTTATGAGGGTTTAAATTCAGCTAGTATGAAGTCCTCACACAGCACTGCAGCTGATTTGTTTTGGTTAGCTCCTACTGCTGACCTCTTAGAACTGCTGACCACTAGGTTTGCAGTTTTACCATATATATAGGCCATGCTTCTTCATCCCATTCCTCTTCAGTTCTTCTTCTCAATATGCTCCGCCTCCCTCCCATCTACCAGGGTTTTTTACTTCAACTATTGCCTAGACTTATGCTATTCAATCGTTTTTAGTATTTTTTATGCAGTTTTTGGTTTAGTCTTCGATACAGTCCTCAGCGTTGTTGCCTTTTATCATTCAGCAGATTATACTCTTACTATATAACATAGATGTTTTTACGTATTATATAGCCTTTACTTTGTTTTATGAGCCTTTGTTCTTGTGTTTATCCAAGCTTGTAAGAGACCGTTTATTTTCATTTATATGTTTGTAGTTTGTATATATTATAGTCACTTTTGTAGAAGAACTGACACTATGCACACTTGACTTCTTATTGGTTGAGTTTAACATAAAATAAAATAATATTGGACGATTCTTTTTGGTATGACGGGATAACAACGATTTGTAAACTGTGTTTTAATTCAGGTAAAGTTGCAGGAAAATTATATTTTTTAAAATATATATAATACACCTGTGATTTACGAAATTACTGTATACTTGACAAAAGCGCTCCACCGGGATGTATGCCACAGTTAGGGCGTTCAACGCCGGGTAACACAGTTACTTGTGGCTTAACCCAGCGTTTCGGCACAGGGTTCCCCGGCTTATCTCTATAATAATAGCCGTATTATTATCTGTCTGTCTGTCTGCAAGAAAAGTGTCGCGCAACGGGCACACGGAATAGCGTTTAATTTAAAAATGTGTGACCCCGTGGTTTTTTCCATGGGTTAACGACTAGTGTCCTGTAATATTTCCCTGATTTCTGCTAAACCTGCGTTTATTTTGGAAATTGAAAAAAGAGTAAATACAGTATGCTTTGTTAGTGCTGAAATTAACAGGAGTGTTTTTTAGCTTTCAAATAAACCTTTGGATCTATATTTTTAGAAGCTGCTGGAGGGATTTTCTATCTTAAGTGACTTTTCCTTATTCTTGAAAAGACAGAAGACACAAATATGTGGTGTTTTAGAGTCACCTGATATTTTCATCAAAATTTTTCATAGACTGGTGTAAAAAAGCCTCAAAGAGGCTTCACCACCCCCAAGGGCATTAATTTAGCAACTGGGGGTAAATATTTTACATACCTTGCAGACCAACCCTAATGGCTGAAACATATGAGAAAATCTCTTTTACCACAACAAGGTGACAATAAAAGAAAGCGTTTCCATGTTCGTTCTGAATCCAGCTGCCATCACAAGTGTATTTGTGTCCCGTCGTGTATTCTCCCGGTCAGAAGGTCTTGCATTTGCAATCTTAGATATTGCTTCATAAGTAGTTTTGTATGATTGCACCATTCGATTAAGCTCATCAAATTTTACCCATCTACATTTTAATAAAAAACAAGGTTAAAAAAATAATAAAAGGTGCTAATTTAAGGAACTTTGAGAATGAAAGAGTAACTTGAGACACAGGGCATAATGAATCGGCCAAATCACCACTACTGAACATGGTCTCGAAGACACCTGGGTGAGTTACCAAAGAAGTCAGATATGCAGCGACAGTGCTGAAACATATCGCGAATGGAAGCAATTTTTGTCATCTTCATGATGTACAAATTTAGTTTAGGTGAAAAGTAATGAACATAAACTGCAGCTGGATATTTTTCTTTAATTCTTGCAGCCACTCCCTTTTCATTTCCTGCCATAGCACCTGCACCATCATACCCTTGGCCTCTGACATTTTTAAAATCAAGACCTAAATGATGAATATATTATAAGCTTCTCTAAGCAATATTTTGTTCAAACGCGGTATAGGTGTTAGTGTTGAAATTAGATAAAAATACATAAATTTAAAACTAAGAAATAAAAGTAAAAAATATTATTGTAAACTGACCTATCTTGGCAATGTGTCTTTCAATCATTTCAGACAGAGGACTTTCAAAATTGTCCTTTGTCATTTTTACAAATCTTTAACAGAAAATATCTCAACTAAGTGAGCCAGCCCTAACTAGGCTGACTTGCCTTATGTGATCAGCCCCTTAATCACAAAACTGATGAAATATCGAACTACTTGGAACCTCGAATTTGTTTTAAAGTATTGATTGAATTGTGTAAAATGTACCACTGAAACTGTGCCACTGAAACTGTGCCACTTAAACTGTGCCACTGAAACTGTGCCACTAAAACTGCTGTATATACCAATTTATAGTTATATGTAGCTAGTTTGTAATGCTATTTACCAGATTTTTATCACGAATTTTTTTTCTTCACGTGTTTTCTTATTTCTTAAAACAGTGTGTGTAAATCTGTATATATATTTATTTTATTTATTCTGGTATATTGTAAAATAGTTTACTACAAGAATTGAGATTGAATTCCATATATTGCTCTATTTTTTGACCATATATAATAGTTATCTATCTATCCCAAAGGGATCGGTTTGTGTTGGTTGTGTAATGTAGAACATATTAACTACACCATATAGTTGTAGGTGATACGATTATTAAGGATATTTTTTTTGTCAGCGACGAGCAATGATCAAAATCATCTTTGGCTATTTATTAGTCGGGGAGATAATTATAGGATCAAAAGTTAGAATAGAAATTAGAATTTGTTGTCTATAAAAATGATCTTATGGAAATTTTGTGACATGTGCTGTCACAGTGCCTGTTCACAAACAATGTGTTTATAAAAACTATTAACTATTTGCTTCAACTCTTACTTTTATTAACATTTTATCCATAGGCTACCAACTAGTTTCTATTAATACCCGTATTCTGTCTCTTTGTGCACAAGAAAAGAGCTGTGCTACAGAAACACAAAATACGGTATATAAAGGACGGGCTAACCGACGATACTATTATTGCACAATAGTAAGCCTTGTCATCGACAAAGTTGTTGTTCTAAATCCATATTATTATTATAATATAGATTAAAATTATTCGACACTATGTGCGTCGTTGTGAAAGCTTACCGAGCTGAAATAACTTTCTTACTTATCTCAGCAGAATCCTAGGAAACAAAGTCATGATGACTTCGTAGTGAATGATAATGCCATAAATATCGTTTCAAATACCTTTTGTGTTTTAGAAATCAACGGAATGGTGGTTTTACCTGCTTACAACTTCATTGGTACCAGCCGTCTTCACAGTACTTATTTGGGGACCCATAACGGATATCATTGGAAGGAAACGCGCTATGACTTTGGTGCCTATTATAAATGGTATCCGAGCCTTGGTATATTTATCGAATGCCTATTTCATGGAGGCTCATGTTGGTTACATGCTGTTTGGCTCGTTTCTCTCCTGTTTGTATGGAGAATTTCAAGGAGTTGTGGCATTATGTTATGCTTATATCGCTGATGTGACGTCTGATAGTCCGAATCATCGAACAATGAGGATGGCGTTCGTCGAGGCTAGTGTGTTTTTCGCTGGTGTGCCAGCAGGTTTGTTATCAGGTTATTTATTGGAAAAACTGGGATTTATTTCGGTATTTGCATTAACATTCGGCATCGACGTCTTGACTCTTTTGTACGTTTTAATTTACCTGCCGGATCAAGTAGTTCAACCGGCGGCCGAAAGAACGTCGAGTAGGACGAGTTTATTGCATGGTGACGACAGCATACGCGAGACAGATGCTGTTGTTGAAAATATTGAAAAGAACGAATCGGCGAATGCAAGTTTAAATGACATTAAGTACACCCACCTGTTAAATCCGTTTTCGCATTATAAGAACATTGTGGAAGTGCTCACGGAACCTCGATGGATTAGTGTTGTTGTGCCACTGACCTTAGCCTTCGGCTTTTCAGTATGTGCTTTTGTGGGAGAGTTAATCGTTGAAACGTTGTATTTAAAGAATAAGCCTTTTGTTTTTTCTGCACAAGAGATTGGTTATTACGTCGCAGTTCAAGGTAGTATTCGAGGAGTTGGTGTTATTATCGTTACACAATTGTCCCATCATTGCTTTCACTTTAATGACTATACCCTGATAATATTTGGGTTAATCAGCCAAATCACTTGTTTTTTACTTATCGGGCTGGCTCGGACGCCCACTGTTGTATTTTTGGTTAACATTTTCGGGTTAGCAGTATCTGTCGCTACTGCAACACTACGATCGCTCATTACGAAGCAAGTATTACCACATCAATACGGAAGTGTGCTAGCCTCAATCGAAGCTGTAGATGCTATAGCCAGCGTGCTTATTAACGCCGCCGCGTTATGGACTTACAACTTTACGTTATCGGTTTATTCGGGTGTCGTGTTTTTTGGTTTAAGTGGCTTTTCATTTTTGTCTTTGCTCCTAGTGATTGGTTGCTTCTGTAAACAAAAATATTTTTGATAACACAATTTTAATTTAACTAATTTTTGCATAAATACTAGTTTTTTCTGCGTATAGTTATGCTAAAATTTATTCACAAAAACCTTAAGTCCTTAGTCTTTACTATGTGATTTAAAGAAAGTTGTTTACATCATTTGAACAAAACAAAAACTCTTCCCAATAAATTGCAATGAACATTTTCATTAGTTAAAGTTTCATATTTCGAAAAATTGTCAGTACAGTCTAGGAGAACGGAAAAGAGAAGGAGGTACATTCTGATAAGGATGATTTTATACAATTAGAAGAGCAATATTTTGTAGTTTTTGCTCCTATAAGTCCACCGAAATCTGATTTGGGCAAAAAATTTTATTTGAAAGTCTAAAATGAGGGTTTTCAAAAGAAAAATTGAAAAACTGGTTCTTATCTATAAAATAATACGCCAGTTCCGTGTGTCTGTGACAGGTGAAGTTGATATTGTCATTTTCCTTTGATGTCGCCGAAAAAAATCTTTGATATTACCGAAAAAAATATGTCTTCTTTGTCGAGAAAAGCCGCGAGTTTTCTTTGTTTACGTTTTAAAATCACGTGATCAAAATAAAAAAATTTCACTGGATGAACAAAACCACGTGATCAAAATAAAGCAATTTTATTTGCTGAAAACTCCAAGTATCCCCTGACGATCAAAACAAACGTAAAAAGTTTTTTCAAGTTCAGGAGACGAACGAACGAAGTAGGTTGCTTGCTATATACAAATATTGGAAAAATCATTTATTTTGTGTGTTGTAACATGTCCTTTACTTTTGTTTAAGTAACTTTTAAGTAGAGAAGAAAGAAAAGGAAATCTTAGAAGTTGGAAAAGCGAAGTTGAGGTGGATTTGCTGAGATCGTGGTGGTAGACTACACTATTAGCTAGAAAAAGAAGTTTTAAAAAATCAGTTGTTAGTGAGTAACCTATTTACCTAGGTTTACAGTTAGCTTAGCAAGTTATCTTTAACTTTTATTTACCTAGAGCTACTTAAATAGGACAGTACTACAAAGTAAGAAATTTCAAATTTATATTTGTAAAACCTAAGGATTATATATCATACTTTGTGCACTAAAAATCGTTCTTTTCACTAAACAAAACTATTTTTCCCGTTTACGTTAGCTACATCCCTTGGCTTAGGTTGCAGTGTTTTTTACATTCTTCATCAGGTGGCCTGTCACACGTTTTTATAACAAACTTGCATTCAAGCCTTCATGTTTCTCATAAATTTTATAGAAATTATTCCAAAATTCTGTTGACTCTAGGCCCAATTTTATACCTTAAAATGTTTCTTATAAAGGAAAAGCATGTGGCCATATTAAAGGCGCGTAATCACCCTGTAGGCAACTTTTTTTAGAGGTGCCTATTTTATTGTAAAAATTGAAAGATATACATAAGAAAACATTATCCTGAAAATTTTATTGAAAACTGACAACCAGAACATGTTCAAATGTTTCATAGAAATAACAAACTCACCCCAATTTCTCTTCACCTACAGAACCGCCATTGCATTTAATTGCACGAATCATGCGATAATAAACGCACGGCAAAATCGATCACATTGTTGCTGGATTCATGCCATTACAGAAAAAAATAATGAATGAGGGAGAGCATCTGTAGCTGTGTTTCCATCGTAATGCTTTTATAAATGTATCCACAAAGTTCCGAACATGATAAATCAGATAAATCAATCGAAGTTTCTGTGTTACTCTTTATTATTTACTGAAATCAGACTTCTTTGCAACACTGACCACTTCTTGTTGTTGTTTCTGAAGACAGCTTCGCCTCGCTAGCTGTCTTACTTTTTGATTATTTTCCTTTGTTCAAACAGTTAGTCGTTTCCTTATGGACACAGTATCAGATCTAGACAATTAGAATACCTAAATTTTCAGAATTTCCCCTTTCATGCTCTAAATTTAATTATCTCCATAGTGCTTCAACTATCTTCAAGGTTTTTTTTTTGCTTATAATATGCAATAATCCCGGTAATGCTAATAAAAAATGAAAGAGCGTGATAAGCATTAATTATCATAATTAATAACCACGAGGTAATGTCGTGATTTCTTCTTTCTGTTTTGTTTTTTCTGGTCTCCAAAAACAATGGCGAATAGAATAGAAGAAAATTAAATCTAAGTGGAGAAAGTGATACGGATGTTTTTACGCGCGGTCACTTTTTTAAACAGAACCAAAATTTCTTTCCACTTTTTGATGCCATGTTTTACAAAGAAAAACAAGCCAAAAGAACAGCGTGAACGGAGCCTACCATAATGGCGATTTTATCGAACTCCATCTCAGTGCTCATTTAAAGATAAGGCCGTTTGTTTACCTACGGTTTCACACGAACATTTTGCGACGGCCCGCTTATTAAACGAGAATAAGAGATCAACAAGATCGTTAAATATGGCGGCTGGAAAAAACACACAATTAATTCAAGATATTGAAGTACCATTATTTCCATTTCTAGTAGGTTTTATATCCTCAAATTTTCAGGAAAGTCATAACTCCATCTGAACTTTGAAATAAATATAAAAAATGTATATGTTAATTTTTTTCGATAAGGGTGATTACGCGCCTTTAAGATCTGAGAAGAAGTAAAAGGAGACCAATTTTGACTTGCATTTATTTAATAAGCAAGGCAAAACCCTGATAAACAAAATAAAATATTCTTGCCTAATGTTTGGTTTGGTTTGGTTGCTTGCAGAGTTAGCTATATCTTTCTTTCTATTATGCCTTAATTTACTAAAGTTTATTCCAGAGGAAAAGTTTCCCAATTTGCACTACTGTATTAGCTAATAAATAAATAACTAGCTGGCTATGTTTAGTTTAGTAATGAAATTTTAGCTCACTTATTTCTTATTTATTTTTTAGAACTTGTGGTTCCTATACTAGCTATAGCTAGCTAGGCTGTGTATTTTTCTCTATAATGTCTAACCCATTAGAGAGCAGTAACACTAACAACCCTGTACGTGGTTTTAGGCATTTTAATAATAGTGAGGGCTGCTATGTTGTAATAAAAAGCTTCGTGTGCATACGCGTGTTAAAAGTGATTTTTTGATTCGAGGTTGTTGTTTAGGTAACAAATAAGCAAAAAAACATGGGTGCCAAAAATTTTGGTCCCGCGACCAAATTAGGTGACGTCAATACTTTCACGGTCAGCAAAAAAACAATTTCAAAATTATGTTATATTATATATGGTTGGAAAGAGGAGATCAAGGGGGTCAATAAAAATGTAAAAAACATATGCTGAAAATTTATCGTTCGTGAGATATTACCAGTTAAAGTTTGTATAAAATACAGACCGTTAATTTACTGACCCTGCTTAAAAATGACTATAACTTGGTCATTTGTGCTCTTTTTGTGCTGAATTTTGGCAAGGTGTTAGGTCGCCTTGGTATCTGTTTGTTTAATTTAAATTTATTGTTCAAGTCACTGCAGGGGATAATTCACAGACTTTTAATTTACAGACTCGGGTATCAAACATTCTTGGAAAAGGAACAAAAATATGGAACTCTAGCAACAAAAATTAAATATACATCAAGTTATCGAAATTATTTTCATCAGACCAATCTGAGTTAGTGTCAAGTTCTTCTTCACTCTTTCGCCTTTCTCGTAATTCGAACAGTTGAAACATTTACACATGTCCATGCATACAAATTTGTTTTTGATGCATTTGCATCTTTTCGTACTGCAATCTCCAAGACATCCAAAAACACTCAACTCAATCAATCCCAGTGGAACAGGAAGATTATCTGTTATTATTGGATCAAGGTTGTCATCTCTTCGGGTAATGTTTTATCCCCATATGTGTTGACAACACATATGGAGATAAAACACGCTCTATTTGTTCAAGGGTGGATAGATTTGGCATCAATACAGAATTTCCTAAACATGAAAAAGCCCGAAAGATTTCCACCATGTCGTTTTCGTTTTTCCAGAAAAGCGTCCGATCTGGTCGCAACCTATGGACACATGGAAACCCATTATAGCAGCTGATGGCTCTTCACCTAGAACTTCGAAGCACTGTCTGATACTGATGTCAAGGGTATCGGTTCCTCTTCCAGTACGAAAATATGTTGCGAGTGGTAACAATTCACAATAATAGAGAAGCAATAGACCGATGGTAACCTGCGCAGGCACGTGGAAGCACGTGATTTACGTGTAAGGCCTTTATTAGGCGAAAAAAGGCCATATAACAGCCTTTAGAGGCCTGTACACGTAGTTGACGGTGTTGTAAGGCTATGGCGCAATGGAAAACGACTTGGGACGTCGTAGTCCATTGAGTGTGGAAGGAATAGACCGATGGTAACCTGCGCAGTCACGTGGAACCACGTGATTTACTTGTAAGGCCTTTATCAGGCGGCAAAAGGCCATAGCCTTTAGAGGCTTGTACACGCAGTTGACGATGTTGTAAGGCCATGGCGCAATGGAAAACGACTTGGGACGTCGTAGTCCATTGAGAGTGGAAGGAATAGACCTATGGTAACCTGCGCAGGCACGTGGAGCAACGTGATGTACGTGTAAGGCCTTTATTAGGCGGCAAAAGGCCATATAACAGCCCTTAGAGGCCTGTACACGTAGTTGACGGTGTTGTAAGGCTATGGCGCAATGGAAAACGACTTGGGACGTCGTAGTCCATTGAGTGTGGAAAGAATAGACCGATGGTAACCTGCGCAGGCACATGGAAGCACGTGATTTACGTGAAGGCCTTTATTAGGCGGCAAAAGGCCATATAACAGCCTTTAGAGGTCTGTACACGTAGTTGACGGTGTTGTAAGGCTATGGCGAAATGAAAAACGACTTGGCACGTCGTAGTCCATTGAGTGTGGAAGGAATAGAGCGATGGTAACCTGCGCTAGCACGTGGAACCACGTGACTTACGTGTAAGGCCTATATTAGGCGGCAAAAGGTTATATAACAGCCTTTAGAGGCCTGTACACGTGGTTGACGGTGTTCTAAGGCTATGGCGCAGTGGAAAACGACTTGGGACGTCGTAGTCCATTTAGTGTGGAAGGAATAGACCGATGGTAACCTGGGCTACCACGTGGAAGCACGTGATTTACGTGTAAGGCCTTTATTAGACGGCAAAAGGCCATATAACAGCCTTTAGAGGCTTGTACACGTAGTTCACGGTGTTGTAAGGCTATGGTACAATGGAAAAGGACTTGGGACGTCGTAGTCCATTGAGAGTGGAAGGAATAGACCCATGGTAACCTGCGCAGGCACGTGGAACAACGTGATTTACGTGTAAGGCCTTTATTAGGCGGCAAAAGGCCATATAACAGCCTTTAGAGACCTGTACACGTAGTTGACGGTGTTGTAAGGCTATGGCGCAATGGAAAACGACCTGGGACGTCGGAGTCCAATGAGTGTGGAAGGAATAGACCGATGGTAACCTGCGCAGGCACATGGAACGACGTGATTTACGTGTAAGGCCTTTATTAGGCGGCAAGAGGCCATATAACAGCCTTTAGAGGCATGTACACGTAGTTGACGGTGTTGTAAGGCTATGGCGCAATGGAAAACGACTTGTGACGTCGTAGTCCATTGAGTGTGGAAGGAATAGACCCATGGTAACCTGCGCAGGCACGTGTAACAACGTGATTTACGTGTAAAGCCTATATTAGGCGGCAAAAGGCCATATAACAGCCTTAGAGGCCTGTACACGTGGTTGACGGTGTTGTAAGGCTATGGCGCAACGGAAAACGACTTGGGACGTCGAAGTCCATTGAGTGTGGAAGGAATAGAGCGATGGTAACCTGCGCAGTCACGTGGAACCACGTAATTTACGTGTAAGGCCTTTATTAGGCGGCAAAAGGCCATATAACAGCATTTAGAGGTCTGTACACGTAGTTGACGGTGTTGTAAGGCTATGGCGCAATGGAAAACGACTTGGGACGTCGTAGTCCATTGAGTATGGAAGGAATAGACCGATGGTAACCTGCGCAGGCACGTGGAACCACGCGATTTACGTGTAATGCCTTTATTAGGCGGCAAAAGGCCATATAACAGCCTTTAGAGGCTTGTACACGTTGTTGACGATGTTGTAAGGCCATGGCGCGATGGAAAACGACTTGGGACGTCGTAGTCCATTGAGAGTGGAAGGAATACACCCATGGTAACCTGCGCAGGCACGTGGAACAACGTGATTTACGTGTAAGGCCTTTATTAGGCGGCAAAAGGCCATATAACAGCCTTCAGAGGCTTGTACACGTAGTTGACGGTGTTTTTTTAAGGCTATGGTACAATGGAAAACGACTAGGGACGTCGTAGTCCATTGAGTATGGAAGGAATAGACCGATGGTAACCTGCGCAGGCACGTGGAACCACGCGATTTACGTGTAATGCCTTTATTAGGCGGCAAAAGGCCATATAACAGCCTTTAGAGGCTTGTACACGTTGTTGACGATGTTGTAAGGCCATGGCGCGATGGAAAACGACTTGGGACGTCGTAGTCCATTGAGAGTGGAAGGAATACACCCATGGTAACCTGCGCAGGCACGTGGAAGCACGTGATTTACGTGTAAGGCCTTTATTAGGCGGCAAAAGGCCATATAACAGCCTTTAGAGACCTGTACACGTAGTTGACGGTGTTGTAAGGCTATGGCGCAATGGAAAACGACTTGGGACGTCGGAGTTCATTGAGTGTGGAAGGAATAGACCGATGGTAACCTGCGCAGGCACGTCGAACCACGTGTTTACGTGTAAGGTCTTTATTAGGCGACAAAAGGCCATACAACAGCCTTTAGAGGCTTGTACACGTAGTTGACGATGTTGTAAGGCCATGGCGCGATGGAAAACGACTTGGGACGTCGTAGTCCATTGAGAGTGGAAGGAATAGACCTATGGTAACCTGCGCAGGCACGTGGAAGGACGTGATTTACGTGTAAGGCCTTCATTAGGTGGCAAAAGGCCATATAACAGTCTTTAGAGGCCTGTACACGTAGTTGACGGTGTTGTAAGGCTATTGCGTAATGGAAAACGACTTGGGACGTCGTAGTCCATTGAGTGTGGAAGGAATAGACCGATGATAACCTGCGCAGGCACGTGGAAGCACGTGATTTACGTGTAAGGCCTTTATTAGGCGGCAAAAGGCCATAGAACAGCCTTTAGAGGCCAGTACACGTAGTTGACGGTGTTGTAAGGCTATGGCGAAATGGAAAACGACTTGGCACGTCGTAGTCCATTGAGTGTGGGAAGGAAGAGCGATGTGTAGACACTGCCGCCTTAGCACGTGGAACCACGTGACTTACACGTGTAAGGCCTATATTAGGCCGGCCAAAGGTTATCATTAACAGCCTTAGAGGCCCTTGTACACGTGGTTGACGGTGTGTAAGGCTATGGCGG